>JAGMWU010000555.1:0-28157 GCA_018697195.1 Certhia americana | reverse complement strand
GGGAACACTCCCAGGTTTCCCAGGTTTCCTCTCCCAGGTTTTCTCTGCCAGGTGTTTGCCAGGTCTCACCTTGAAGGCGATGGTCTCGTAGGGCTCTGCTGCCATCAGCAGGTACTGCCAGCGCCGGTCCGGGGGCTCGATGCGCTGCTCATAGGCCGACATGAAGCGGTGCCGGGGCATGATGCTCTCAGCTATCTCAGGGTAATCGATCTGGGGGGCAGGGCAGCATTAACAACCCCCCCTCTGCACCCCCACCTCTGCTCCAAACGCATTCCCCAGTGTGGAGCACACCCAGAGCAATGCCCAATGCAAAGGAAACAAACAGTGGAGGAAAGCGCTGAGAATTCCAGAATGGTTTGGGTTGGGAGTGGCCTAAAGACCCCAAACAGAAATAGGTGAAATTAAGGAGATACTTTGGGTAGGAATTGTTCCCTGGGAGGGTGGGCAGGCCCTGGCACAGGGTGCCCAGAGCAGCTGTGGTTGCTCCATCCCTTGAAGTGTCCATGGCCAGGTGAGAGAAGCTGGTCTCATGGAAGGTGTCCCCACCCATCACAGGGGGTTGGATATTGATAACTTTGAAGGTCCCTTCCAGCCCAACTATCCTGTGATTCTGGGATCATCTCATTCCACCTCACATTACACATTCCTCTCCCACTACACACCCTGACAGCTGAGTTCAGGGATTTGCTCAACACAATCAGCTGCAGAAACTGGGAAGATGAGGCCTCCTTATTATTATTGATTTCATGGATCCTGCAAAGAACTACTCACTTAGCAGCAGTTTTAACTGGAAAACTCTCACAAGAAGAATTCTAACCCTGCCCTTACCTGGAAGAGAAGGCTCTGCTGGCCTGTTTCTGGGTCTCTCTGTTTGGTCACTGTAAAAAAAAAAAAAAAAGAAAGCTGAGAACATCCCCCAGCAGGGTGGGAGTGGCATTATTGTGCCCAGGGAAACACACAAAGTTTTCAACAATCAAATATTACGGGATTTTTCTCCTGTTTATCAAACAAAATGTCACATTATCTTTAACCAAAGCTACTTCTGGGAGGGTGGGCAGGCCCTGGCACAGGGTGCCCAGAGCAGCTGTGGCTGCCCCTGGATCCCTGGCAGTGTCCAAGGCCAGGTTGGACAATGGGGCTTGGAGCAGCCTGGGACAGTGGGAGGTGTCCCTGCCCATGGCAGGGGTGGCACTGGATGAGTTTTAAGGTCCCTCCCAACCCAAACCACTCTCGGGTTGTGTCACTGCTGTGGGCAGGTTTGGGCCCCTCAGGACAATCAAGGGACACTGAGGGACTGGAGCATGTCCAGGGAAGGGAACAGAGCTGGGAAGGGTCTGGAACACCAGGAGCAGCTGAGGGAGCTGGGAAGGGGCTGAGCCTGGAGCAAAGAGGGGCTCAGGGGGGCCCTTGTGGCTCTGCACAACTCCCTGACAGGAGGGGACAGCCAGTGTGGGTCAGGCTCTGCTCCCAGGGAACAGGGACAGGAGGAGAGCAAACAGCCTCAGGCTGGGTCAGATTTAGGTTGGATATTGAGAAAATTCCTTCCGTGAAAGGGCTGTAAAGCATTGGAAGGGGCTGTCCAGGAATCACCATCCCTGAAAGTGTTAAAATACCTGTGGATGTGGTACCTGGGGACATGGTTTAGTTGTGGGCTTGGCGGTGCTAAGTTTACTGTTGGACTCGATGGTATATACTCGAAAGATATTTTCCAACCTAAATTATTCCATGATTCTCTTCTACTGAAATTCAGCTGCTGTGGGGCAAAAGCACTGGTGAGATTAAAAAGCCAAATTTTGTACTGAAGGCCAGAATGATGGGATTTTAGAAAAAAAAACCCGTTGAGTTCTGAATGGAGTGAGTGATTTACAGCATTAATGAAAGGTGCTGCAGCAAAAGAGGAGGAGGAGAGATGAAATGCCATCATCTCCCTGGCAGCCTGAGACACACCCATCTATTATTAAAGTGGTTCTCCCTGGCCTGTCAGCAATAAAGAGATATTCCATGAGCAATTTAAACAATAAAGGCACTCCAGGAGAGAGCCCATATCTTATTCATGGGCAGAGCTGCTAAAAAGACAAATGAATAATTCACTGAAGGCACAGGGACCTCCTGGCCACCCCTGACTCACCTTTGTAGCCTGGGCGCCCAATTTTCACAAATTTCTTCACTTCCACTTTGACCTTCTCTGGGGCAGGCTGGGCAGGGGCTTCCTTGGCTTCCTTGGCAGCTCGTCGGGCCCTGGGGATTAATTCCAGAATTGAAGGGTTACCTGCCCTTGTTTCTAAAGGAAACCCAGGAGCAGTTTGAATCCCTCAGCACAGCATTTCACAGGAATCATGCCAGGAAAACCTATTTCCCTTCCCCAGCTGCATCCATCCTCCCCCTAGCTAAAGACTGTCACTCAATCATCTGACCCACCCTCACAATGACCTTGAGGCCAGGCTCCATAGATAGATTGGAGAAGACTTTAATTCCTGAAATCAAAATGGAAAAAAAAAAACCAAACCAAAAGCCAAACCCACAGATAAAGCAAAGCAAACCTGAATTGACAAATCCAGACCACAAAATCTTGGAATCTCCTGAGTTGGAAGGACCTACAGAGCTCATCAAATCCAAGCCCTGGCCCTGCACAGATACCCCAACAAGACCACCCTGTGCATCCATGAGAGAGGTGTCTCAACACTTCTGGAGCTCTGGCAAGCAGAGATCCTTTTAACTAGACTCAGACAATTTGCTTTTAAAACTCTTTCTCCCTCTTCCTTTAGAAATTTCACAACTGGAGTTGAACTTTAGCTTAAAATGGAGATTTTCAGCACCATTTTTCAAGCAGATCCAGGCTGTGCCTCCTGGCTGCATGAGGAACCACAGTAAAAGAAGAATCAAGCAGACTGCAATGGAGTTCAAGGCCTACAGATGTCCAACATCATAATATTAAAGTGTTCCAATAATGGAAAATAAAGTTATGGTAGAGAATGACTTACAAATTGGTCTGATGCTTCTTCCCCTGGGTATGTGCTAAGTAACTCCCCTGCAATAAAAACCAAGGAAGTTAAATGAAGCCATAACTGAAACATTCCTGTCACAGGAAGATTGTATCACACCCTGACCAGGGTATTTTACTCCTCAGCACAGAGGAATCTCACTCCAAAAGTGGAGATGCTCTGAGCTGCCACACAGTGTCAGGTTTAACCATCCCTCACGTCATAGCAGTCACTGCCCAGGTGCTGAAGCTGCTGTTACTCCCAGATTGCTGCAGCTGGCATCAGATAGGCAGGTGTTCCCCTCACCTCATTGTTGTGAAGTGTCAGGCAAAGCTTGCACTCATAGGAGCCCAGGTGATTTTTCATAAAATAGGGGTCCTGGGAAAAGAATGATTGACAAGTTATGAGCAAAATCCACTGGCAAAGCAAAGCAAGAGAATAACCAAAATACTGCAGAGTTCTGCACTGGGGGAAGTGGTTCTTCCCCCTGAGGCTGCTGGGCACTGCCCAGGCTCCCCAGGGAATGGTCCCAGCCCCGAGGCTGCCAGAGCTCCAGGAGCCTTTGGACACCGCTCCCAGGGATGCTCAGGGGGGATTGTGGGGGTGTGTGTGCAGGGACAGGGGCTGGATCAATGATCCCTGAGGGTCCCTTCCAGCTCAGGATATCCTAGGATCCTGTAGCTGAGTTCAGATCTTAAATTAACAGCTCCACAGAGCTTTAGGAGGAGGAAACAGAAAGAACCAACAGCAGCTGTGTGCATTGGTGACAGAATTCCCAACTGCAGCAGGAAACAGCACAACCCAAGGAGGAGACTGGAAACAGATGGATACACAAGAGCTGGAACCTCCCTGTCACTATGTCCCAAATATTCCTTATTAAACCCCTACATGCCCAAAACCAGAAGTTTTTAAACCCAATCCTCAGCTTGGAGATAAGCTTGGCTCTGGGGTGACCATGGAGCCTAAAGGGGCTCCAAGAGAGCTCAAGGGGGACTTTGGAAAAGGGCCAGAGGGGATGGCTTCAAATAGACCAAGAGTAGGTCTAGATGGGATATTGGCAAGAAATTCTTGGCTGTGAGAGTGGGAAGGCCCTGGCATGGATCTCCCAGAGTAACTGTGGCTGCCCCTGGATCCCTGAAAGTGTCCAAGGCCAGGCTGGACAGGGCTTGGGGCACCCTGGGATAAGTGACAGCTGTCCCTGGATAAGCTTTAATATTCCTTTCAACCCAAACCAGTGCAGGAGGCCAGGAATGTGACTCTCCACTCTGTTCCCAGGCCGTGGGAGGGCCCGTGCCTGTCCCCACCTTGTTGATGTCGATGGTCTCCAGGGCCAGCTGCCGCAGCCGCTCCCGTCGGTCCCGGTTGCTCTCCGAGGCCGAGGCCACGCCCCCGCTGCCCGTTTTACCCCCAGGGCGGTGCTGGAAATCCATGGTGGGGACTTCTGGGCTTCAGCTCCTCCTGCAGAGAGTCTGGGAAAACGAGGGAAAGGAGTGTGAGTGATAACTGAGCCAGAGCACTGTCAGCGAGGGTGGGGATGACACCCCGGACATGTCCCGGGCACAAGCCACGGGATGCAATCCCACATGGAGCACATCCGGTGCCACCAACTCAGGAAACCGGAGTAAAAGGATCCAGAAAATCCCCCCGGAGCCCTTCCCACCTCTTCAGCCACTCCCAAAGCCCAGCTGGGCCGCAGTGAGGCCAAGCAGCCCCACCAAGGCACCACAAGCCCCCAAGAGGAGCCTTTCCCCCCCATCTGAGGTACCAACAGCCCCAGGGGCTCCCCCCTCTCCACCACCCAGGTCTGGTGCTCCCCCACCACCCCAACTCTCCCCAAACACCCAGGGCCACCCCAACACCACGGGAGGGTCAGATCCCCCGAGGCCCCCCTCCAAAAGGTTAGGGGCTCTGAGCAGTGTCCCCAGGCCCCATATCCTGGAGTCCCCCTCGCCCTTGGAAAGGTCAGAGCCCCCCCTCCACCTCCCCACACAGAGCCCAAACACTGGAAAGACCTTTGAGGAACCCCAAATCCTTCCCCAGAGCACCCAGCTCTCCCAGTGTCTTTCCCCCAGTCCCTCTCCAGGTACATCCCCCAGTCCTGATTGTCCAGTCAAGGCCCACTGGCTCCCACTTGGGCATTCCTCCCAATCCTCCCCCTGCTCCCAGTCCTTCCCTGGCCCTACCCCAGTCTCCCACTTGTGATTCCCCAGTCCCCCCAGCCCCACCACCCCAGTCCCTCCTCACTCAGTACTCCCAGTCCTGTCCTGATCCTATCCCTGGATTCCCCAGTACCCTCAGAGTGCCCAGGTGTCCCAATGCATCTTCCCCAATCCCTCTCCTCTAACTCTAGTCCTGATTCTCCTCTCAAGGCCCCTCAAATACCCCCAGTCCTGCTTCTCCTGATCCTCCCAGTTCTCCCAGTCCTACCCCCATTTTTCCTGTCCTGATTCTCCAGCAACCCCAGTCCTCCCACCTGGGTCACCCAGTTCTCCCAGTCCCCCTCCAGCAACTCCAGCCCTGATTCTGCAGTCAGGGGGCCCCCGGTGCCCCCAGACCTGCCCTACAGATGCTTCTAGTACCCCCAGTCCTGGTCTGGTCCTATCTCAGTTTCCCACTCGTGATCCTCCAGTTCTCCCCATCCCTCCTCTGCCAGCACTCCCAGTCCCCCCACATCCAGCACTCCCAGTCCCCCCTCTCCCAGCACTCCCAGTCCCCCCTCTCCCAGCACTCCCCATCCCTCCTCTGCCAGCACTCCCAGTCCCCTCATCCAGCACTTCCAGCACTCCCCGTCCCTCCTCTCCAGCACTCCCTGTGCCCCCACACCCAACACCCCAGTCCCCCTCTGCCAGCTCTGCCCATCTCTCCTCTCCCAGCACTCCCAGTCCCCCCTCTCCCAGCACTCCCTGTCCCCTCTCCAGCACTCCCTGTGCCCCCACACCCAACACCCCAGTCCCCCTCTCCCAGCTCTGCCCATCTCTCCTCTCCCAGCACTCCCAGTCCCCCCTCTCCCAGCACTCCCAGCACTCCCAGTCCCCCCACATCCAGCACTCCCAGTCCCCTCTCCCAGCACTCTCTGTCCCCCCACATCCAGCTCTCCCCGTCCCTCCTCTCTAGCACTCCCTGTCCCCTCTCCCAGCTCTGCCCATCTCTCCTCTCCCAGCACTCCCAGTCTCCCCTCTGCCAGCACTCCCAGTCCCCCCTCTCCCAGCACTCCCAGTCTCCCCACACCCAGCACTCCCAGCACTCCCAGTCCCCCCTCTCCCAGCACTCCCCATCCCTCCTCTCCCAGCATTCCCAGTTTTCCAGCTCCGATTCCCCAGTCCCCCCTCACACGGTGTCCCTGTCCCTGTCCCCCCCCCCTCCCCCCGGCCCGTACCTGCGCGCGGCCCCGCTCCCGCCCCGGCGCACGCGCGTTCCCGCTGCCCCGCCAGCGCTTCCGGGGCCGCTGTGGGCGCTTCCGGCGGGGCGGGCGGGGCCGTGTGCCGGGGCGGGCCCGCCATGCGCTACAACGAGCGGGAGCTGCTGTCCCTGGCCCGCCAGCCCGCCGAGAAAGCGGCCGAGATCCGCATGAGCGTCCCCAAGAAGGGCAGCGGTGAGGGGGAGTCCGCGGAGGGGCCTGAGTGGAGAATCAGGGCTGGGGTTACTGCAGAGAGACTGGAAGAACTGGGGTACTGCAGAATCCGGGCTGGGAAAGCGGCAGTAGTGGGCGAGGAGGGACTGGGAGAATTGGGGCGGTGGGACTGAAGATACTGGAGAATCACGAGTGAGAAACTGGGGGTAGGACGAAATGAGGACTGGGTGAACTGGGAGTGTTGGGGGAGGCAGGTGAAGGTGGGTCAGGACCGCGGTTACCTGGGGCGCACTGACTGCAGAATCAGAACTGGGGATACTGGGGAGGGACTGGGAGGGAGAGGCTGGGTGGGCTGGGTGATGGGACTGGAGGAACTGGAGAACCACAAATGGGAAACTGGGAGTAGGACCTGGGAAGGATCGGGACTACTTGAGAGGCCCCGACTGCAGAATCAGAACCGGAGTTACTGGAGGACAAGGCTGGAGAGGGACTGGGGGAACTGGGTGGGAGGATTGAGGGTACTGGAGAATCCAGGCCCTAGGGAGATCCCCGGGTTTCAGGGGATGTGGGGAAGAAGCTCTTCCCTGAAATCTCCCCGCAAATTCCCTTGCAAACCAGCACTGGAATGTTGTACTCCTTTGGCCTTGGCTTTTCCTCCTCTGAGAACCTGCTGGACTTTGTCCCTTGGAGGTGACGCCTGTCCTGGGAGCTCCAGGCAGGGCTCCTGGGATCTGCAGCTTTTCCTGGAGTGCCTGAAGCCCTGCTGTTGTGAGCTCTGACTGCCCAGGAGCTGCTGGAGAAGCTGCTCGGGGTCTTTGTCACCCTGAGGCCACTCAGACTGTTTGGGGGAGCAGCCTCGGGGTGGGTGCCCTGGTGGGTGCCCGGGTGGGTGCCCTGGTGGGGTTAGAGCCGTGTTGGGCCCTGGCAGGGGCTCCCCCTGCTCCCCCTGCTCCCCCTGCCCGCAGCCTCAGCCCTGCCCTGCTCCCTCCTGTCCCTGCAGTGCTGAAGAAGCGCCTGGTGAAGCTCGTGGTGAACTTTCTCTTCTACTTCCGCACCGATGAGGCCGAGGTGGGGATTGGGCCTCGTGGGTGGGGTTTGTTCCCCTCCTTCTTCCTTCTTTTTTCTGTGTGTGGATTGTGTGGGCTGGGAAAATGGTGCGGGGACAGAGCTGTTATAGTGCCCACCTTTCCTCTTCCATCAGCTCAGCAGGGCTCCAGGAGAGCTGGAGAGGGTCTGGGGACAAGGGATGGAGGGACAGAGCACAGGGAATGGCTTCCACTGCCAGAGGGCAGGGCTGGGTGGGATATTGGGAAGAAACTCCTCCCTGTGAGGGTGGGCAGGCCCTGGAATGGATTTCCCAGAGCAGCTGTGGCTGCCCCTGGATCCCTGGGATTGTCCAGGTTGGACATTGGGGCTTGGAGCACTCTGGGATAGTGGAAGGTGAACCTGCCCTTGCCAGGGGGTGGCACTGGATGGGCTTTGAGGTCTCTTCCAATCCAAACTTTTCTATGAAACACAAGATAAATCAGGTTTTCAATCCCTTGCCTGCTGCCTGATTTGCTTCTGGCATGTTGTGTCACTTGGACAAGGATTTCCTATGGTTGCTCTTGTTCATGGCCAGTGTCACCTGCTGTCCCCATGTCCCTGAGTAGTACCAGGTGTTTTTTTGTTCATCCTGAGCTGCTCCAGCTCCCCTCACACTGTTTGACCTCTTGCAAGGCTCCAGGACAGCCCTTACAGAGCTCAGTGTTGGTTATTCTGGCTGTCACAGTAATCGTTTCATCTTAGATTTAAAAAGCAAAAAGTTCTTGTCTGTTATCATAGAATGGCAAAGGCCAGGCTTAAGCTGAGCTAGTAGAGGTGATTAACACCTAATTAACAAATGCAAAGTGCTACAGGTGAGACTGGCATGTAAAGGTCGATGAAAGGAACGCAGAACATGGTGCATTCAGACTGAATTATTTCAAAGTAGCACCAGCTTGTGAAACTTGCTTAAAAAGCTGCAGGGAAGCACTGTGGGTTCAGCCCTCTGTCCATGTGTTTTCCAGCCCATTGGAGCTCTGCTGCTGGAGCACTGCAAGATCACCAAGGAGGAGGACAATGTCTTCTCCATCAGTGAGTGCTGCCTGTGCACCCCTTTGCCTTCCCCTCGTGGCACGTGAGAAAGGAAATGTTTTACTGCTCAGTTCCTGCATTTTCCTATTTCTCTGGTGACAGTGGGGTCAGCTCAGCCCTTCCCCTCCTCAGTGGGGTCACTGCCCCCAGCCCTTCAGCTGGGGGTCAGGCTCTGCTCCCAGGGAACAGGACAAGAGAAAATGACCTCAAATTGTGCCCAGGACAGGTTTAGGTTGGATAGTGGGGAAAACCTACTCACTAGAAAGGTTTGGAAGTACTGGCACTGGCTGCCCAGGGCAGTGGTGGAATCACCGTCCCTGGGAGCGTTCAGAGGATGTGTGGGTGTGGCCCTTGGGGACAGGGGTGTGGCACTTGGGCTCAGGGGGGAGTGGTGAACATGATGCTGCTGGGCTGATGGATGGACTCCATGATCTTAAAGGCCTTTTCCAACTTTAGCAATTGCTCAGCCTTTCCCCTCCTCAGCTGCCAGCTGTTCCTCACTGTGCCTGTGGAGATCTCAGGGATATTCCATGGCACAGCTGCACCTGCAGAGCAGCACTGACAGCAGCCAGACCCCACTGGGTACCTGTGGAATCCCTGGCAGGGGGAGCTTGGGTGTTAACAGATCTGCTCTGTGCTGCTGCATTTCATCCAAAAAAAGCCCTGCAGAGGCTCAGATAAAGCTGCTCCAGCCCCGTCCTCCCCTCTGTTTGTCCTTGTGGCAGCTGCAGCTGGGCCAGCTCCCCTGGGAGCAGCCTCTCATCCTGCAGCTCTCCCCTGAGCCAGAGGTATGTGGCCACAATAACAGGATGTTTCTCCAAGGCCATCCCTGTATCTTTTGGCCTGGCTGCCAGGCACAGCTGTGGCTGTGCTCTGTGCTTCCAAAGGACCCTCAAGCAGCCTGCACACTGAGCCCAGAGCACCACGTGCTGGATTTTGGGGCTTTAGGGATGTTGGGAGCTCTGGTGGGTGAGGATTCCTGAGCAGGGTTAAAGCCAGCAGTACCTGGTTCTGGGATGTGTCCACAGCACATCCTGAGGCGCAGGTGCAGCCTGACCCAGGTGTTTGGCAGCAGAGCTCTGAGGGTCTGCTCAGCAGAGCTCTGGGGACAGGAACTGGTGGCATGTCCTGGTTCTGTCCTGGTCAAGAACTGGAGTGACACCAGGACCTGCTCTGCCTGGTGGGAGTACCATGGCAGTGCCACATTCCCAAAAGCTCCCAGTAAGGCAGCTCAGGGCCTTCTCCCAGTGCACTTTAGCTCCTCAGTTGGATGCTCTCTGCAGCTATCCCAGTTCCTCTCTCAGGGCTGTTTCCCACTTGGATTTCAATCCCTGGTGTTGTTGCAATGCCCCTCAGGAGGCCAATCCTGGCTCTGGCCGTACTGGTCCAGTTCAGTTCACCCTAAGTTTGGGAAGTTGCTCTTCCCGAGGTCTTTGGCTGCTGTAAGCTGGGAAATGCTGTGAGCAGCTGCCCCAGGCACCCAGAGCCATCCAGGGAGTGGGAGAGGGGCTGGAGATTGGGGTAGCAGACTCGTTCCCACCTCATCTTAGTTAACAGAGATGCTGATTGTGGCCTGCCAGAGTCTGGGGAGGGAGGCAGGGGAGCACCAGCAGCTCTGCCAGGACCTGCCTGGAGCCTTTTCCTTGTCCCTGGCAGGTTTCATCGAGGAGCCAGAGAGGAAATACTGCTTCGAGTGTGCCACAGAGGAGCAGTGCCAGGAGTGGGTCGAGGCACTCAAGAGAGCCAGGTGGGCTGAGCCCTCGGAGCCAGGGCAGTGCTGGGGGCTCTGGGCTGTGTTCTGGGATCAGGAACTGGGAAGGCAGTGCTTGTCCCCTCCCAGACAAGCTTCCCTCCAGCTCTAAATAGCATCTGAAACTTCCTCACATCCTTCTCTGCTCAGTTCTCCCCATGCTCTGTACCTGTCTTGCAGCTACGAGTTCCTGAGGAGGAGCCTGATTTTCTACCGGAACGAGATCCAGAAGATGACAGGGAAGGTGAGTGAGTCCCTGTAGGGCACTTCTCAGGTGGTGACTGATGGCTTTGGGTGGCAGCAGGGGCTGCTGCTGCCAGTCCTGCCTAAGCTGTGTGTAGGAAGGACATCCCAAATCCCATAGAGAGCTGTGGTCTCCACAGCCAGTGGAGTGAATCTTCCCCTGAGTGCTCACTCCCACCCTGGTGCACACATTCCAGTGCTGGAGTGGCCCAAGGTTTGGAGCTGCACAGATCCAGAGCTGGCCTGGCCTCCCAGATGGTCTCTGGAAGAGTTCCCACCAGCCCTGGGCAGATCTGTGGGTGGAGCTGCTGCTCACCCCCTGCCAGGTGCTGGGAGCAGCCCAGCTCCAGGGAGGGAGGTGGCTGTTGCTTCCCTGGATCTTGGGTCCCTGTTGTGTCCTGTGTTTCCCAAGGGCTGCTGGACTTTATCTGCCTCTCACTGGTGCCTCCCTGCTCCCCCACAGGACCCCCTGGAGCAGTATGGAATCTCTGAGGAAGCTCGTTTCCAGCTGGGAGCACACAGGCAGTAACCCCCTCACCTGGCTGCAACTGGCTCCTGGCTCCACAGCAGCCCCTTGGGAAGGACAGCAACTCCCCACAGCAACCACGTGACTTTTTTATTTATTACCCAAAACGTTTTGTATTTTTTTTAAGGCAATTCATTGCACATTCCCATTTCCCCAGCTGGGGAGGCTAAGCTGCTCTGTGGATGCTGCAGTGGGAGCAGAGCCCCCCTAGCCCTGGGAGGAGCAGAGGCAGGGACTGACAGCTCCCAGCACCTGCTCTCCTCTGCTGGGGCCACCTGAGCCAGCTCCAGCCCTTCTCCTGCTCGGCCTTGTCCTGAGGGGGCTGCTCAGGTTCCCTGGCTCAGGATCCTCCTGCAGTCTCCCAGGAGCCATCGGGCTCATCCCTGGCTGTAAGAGGATGTTGTTATTGATGCATTTCTGGGCATCCACCCCCTCCTATCCCTCCAGGAAGGGGTGGGAATTCCTCTAGCTCAGCCACAGTTCCAGCTGATGAAGAGCTGATCTGCTCCCCCGTGCCAAGGCAGCAGCTCTGTGCAGCCATGGCCTTTTGGGGTCTTCTTTTGGCTCCCCTGGGCAGGTGCTGTGATTCCTGGGGGCTGTGATCCCAAAGAACAAAGCTGCAGAACACAAGGGAACAAAGGCAGGGAGAGATCCCTGTGCAGTCCTGCCTGTCTGCAGAGCTCTGCAGTGATCCAGCTTCCCAGGGAGGAGAGGCAGATGGAGAAGCTGGCAAAGGCAGGAGCTGCTCCCTTTGGCTGGAGGATGGAGCTGCAGGATGTGCACCAGCTCAGCCAGGCATTAACCCTTCATTCCCTGAGCCACTGCTGCAGCTTTTCTCCCTTCTGTGTGTCACCTTTGTCCAAAGGGACAGACCAAAAAACTGTGCCAAGGTCACACTGAGCTGCCAGGGAGCCAGGGCTGCCTGTCCTGGAACTCCTGCAGGGAAGAGATAAGGATTAGGAACAACAACCCCATGGGATCAGCTCTGGCTCCAGCTGCACCAAGGAAAACTGCCCAGGAATGAGAACACTCCCCACACCCAGGGCTGCAGCAGACCCAGATTCTTGACTGCCAGAGCAGCTTCCCTGGGAGCAGCCCTGGAAAACTCCAGGGAAGGCCTCTGGGAAGGTCCCCGGTGTCACTGTCAGAGTTTGCTGGAGGCAGGGCTGGGGCTGGGGCTTGGCTTTGGGAGCTGCAGCTCTGGGAGTTGTTCCCCTACAGCTGCCCAGCCTGGGGAGGGCGTGGAGCAGCCTCTGAGCTGGGATTGAAGGGAATTCTGGGGTCTTTTCCATCTTGGCTTAGAATTAATGCCCAAACCAGAGCCCACTCTGCAGCCTTTGGTTTCCTGGTGTTTCCTCTTTACCTCATGCAGCTGAGTACTAGAAGTGACACCTGTCACTGGTGCTTTTGTTTTAATCTCAAAGCTGGGATTTTTTTCCCTTTTCCCTCCCCAGATACTCCCTTTCCCTTGAATCATTCCAGGTGCTTGCTCCAGAAATTACCAAAATCAGCCGAGGGGCAGCTGCCCTGTGGGATCAGCTGAGGGCAGCAGGGAGGGAGCAGAATCCAGGGGGGGGGTTGCAGACAGATGGCAGCTCCAGGGGAAGCAGCAGCAAGGGATTAAAAGCAGGAACACACAGGACCTGTGCTTTAGGGAATCAGTATCCTCGGATGACTCCAAAGTGCATTTTAATCCTGCCCAGCCTGCATTTTCGCAAACCAGAGCTGAGTTCTCAGCTGGGCCTGCCACCACTGTAGCAAATGTGTCACCTGTGCCTTGCAGGACTCGGTGGCCTCCTCTCTGGACACCTTTCCCCAGGTGGAGCTGCCACCCTCCAGTGTCACTGTGCAGAAAATGGGTGTTTTATTATTTGCTGTTCCAGGAACAGTTGGGTGAGCAAGAGCAAAGCCCAACACTGATCTAAATCTTCATCACCAATGACATTTCTTAACTGAATGTACAACAAAAGCTGTGAAGAGTTGCCAGGGCCAGGCCAGGCTCAGGAGCTCAGATCCATTGTAGGGCAGGGCTGGGACACGGGGTGGGACTCAGGGAGGGGGGATGGGAATTTGTAGACACTTTGAAATCTGCATCAACTGCTGGTAATTTACAATTTTTCACATTCTGATGACTTCGCTTGTTGTGTTTCAGCAAGAGCTGGGAGCCAGCTGAAGCCACTTCTCTGTTGTACAGTGAACATTCCCAATAAATCCTGTTTTAATCTTTGTGATGGTCAGAACCGTTCTACAACACCAAATCCTCCCTGGGAGGGGTGGCTGGAGCCAGCTCAGGGGCTGCCCAGGGGCACCAGGTTCCTGCACAGGAGCCAGCTGGGGATGGCACCACAAAGGGCTTTGGAGAGGCTTTTTCATACAATCAGAGAATATTCTGGGTTGGAAGGAACCATTGTCATCTAATCCAACTGGTTCTGGTACTGGAGCCAGGGCAGTGGCAGGGGCCAAACCTGTGTAGGAAGAGGAGCAGGGTTGGACTGTGGCCAGCAGAGCCAGGGGCTGGGGGCTCTGGGTGAAGCTGGGGCTGTGTCTCATTTTAAATCCTACAGAAATTGGCTGAGGAAGTGTTTGTGGCCTCCAGCTCTGAGGTTTAAACACGTCCCTGGCTGCCTGTGGGTTTGGTGCACTGCTGGCTAAAAGAGAGCAAAGCTTGGATGGGTTGGAAATCATGGAAGCATTTAGGTTGGAAAAGACCTCTAAAAAAATCATTGTGTCCAAAGGTGACCCACCACTCTGGCCACCACTGACCCTTGTCCCCAAGTGCCACACCCATGCTGTTCCAGCACTCTTGGGCTGACTCCACCACTGCCCTGGGCAGCCTCTTCCAATGCCTGACCACACTTTCAGTGAGGAAATTTTTCCAATATCCAACTTAATCCCCTGGCCCACCCTGAGGCTGTTCCTTCTCCTCCTGTCCCTGTTCCCTGGGAGCACAACTTGACACCCTCTGGCTGTCCCCTCCTGGCAGGGAGTTGTGCAGAGCCACAACTGATCCCACTTTGCTCCAGGCTCAGCCCCTTCCCAGCTCCCTCAGCCCCTCCTGGTGCTCCAGCCCCTTCCCAGCTCTGTTCCCTTCCCTGGACACGCTCCAGCCCCTCAGTGTCCCTTGATGGGCCCGGAGCTGTCCCCAGGCCCTGCTGTCCCTCCCGTGCCCAGCACAGGAACCCCAAAGCCTCAGAGCTGAAGGTGCCACCTGGTTCAGGGATCCCTGTCCCTCTATGCCCCCAAAATCCCAAATCCCATTTCCCTCCTGATTCCAGCCCATCCTGCTGAGACAGTGAAAGTCCACACGAGCTCGGTGTATTAAAATACAGACACTTTAATATAAAGACAAAACTTCAAAGCATCGTTTCAATTACAAATCAAGGGAGACACAAGAAATTAAGTGGAGGGAGGGGAGCAAAAACTAACTCTTACATTGTGGAGAATTAGAAAGGCCGGGTGGAAATATATATATTATACATACATATATACACACCAGAATTCACACTACTGCTAGGCAGGAATGAAAGGAATGACAGGACAACTTACCAATATAAAAAAAAAAAAAAAACAAAAAAACAAAAAAAAATAAAACAAAAATAAACAAACAAAAAGATAAATTAGGGGAAGTTTGAATTTTAAATAATTCAGTTTAATAGGCTAAACTATATAAACTAATTCCTATTCACTAGGAAACATCCCATATCACTGTCCTAAGAAAATGGGTTTTTCTAAAAATCCATTGAAAAATGGATTTTTATTAGTAGTTAAAAGTTTACTAATCAATTCCTGAGCAACAGCAACCTCATCATCTACTGCTTTCCCCATCCAAGTCCCACTCAGCGAGGGCAGGCTCTCACTCCTAAAAAGTTTAAGTAAAACAGAGACCTAAAAAGTTGGGTTTTAATTGGAAATCGATCACTTCAAAGATTAATAGGTTAAAAAAGCCAAGCAGGATGGATCAACCCATTCCACCTTTTCCTCAATAACTCCAGAGACGAAACCTCTTTAAAATTTGCACCAGAAAAGCAACCAGATGTACCTCGAGAAAACCAAAGGATCACAAACCTGAGAACTTCAGGGTTAGCATTGTCAAATTTTGAATTTTCAGATGTGATTTTGTTTTTACACCAAAAAGAACTCAAGGAGCCTCTTCAGGAAGAAGGTCCCAAACAGCAAAAGCACTGGAGAATTATTTCCCAATTTTTTTGTCTCGGGTTTAAACCCTGAAGTTCCCAATAACAGCATCTTTCAATGCAATATTCAGTCTAAATAGATATTTATATATTTATAATGTATAAGGATAAATAAAATATGGCACAACAACATTTTGAAACTGGAACTCCAGCTTTTAGTGAAAACCTGATCCGCAAATGGAGCGGAAAATGGAAACGTAGCAAAAAAAAAAAAAAAAAAAGAAAAAATAAAGGAAAAAAAAGAAAGGAAGAAACCCTTTAAAACCAGTAAGGTTTCAAAAATTCATTACACTGCACATCCGTGCTCCCAAAACTCCAATTCCTGTGATTTTTTCCTCAGTGCTGCAAAGATAGTTCACAAAAACACTGTGTAGTTTCTGCTCCCCAAAAGGATTTTGGGTTCACAGCCCTGTCCAAGGCCCTCCCCTGCTCCCAGTCCTTCATCCTCTCTGGGCTTTTGGCTCAGACAAAACAAGAAAAGCAGAATTTTTCCACGGCCAGCCACTCCTGGGAGTTGGGATAACTCCAGGGTGGAGTTACCCAGGACAAAACACACAGAGAACCCTCAGGTTTCCATGCCCTGGGTCAGAGGGTGAATTCCAGCACCAAAAACAAATGGGTCACACAGGACACGACCAACCAAAGCCACCTCAGCATCAGCAACAGGAGAAATCACGGAATCCTCGGGAATGGCTGCTCCAGGAGCAGCACCCCCAGCTCCGTGGGCACAGTGTCCCCGTGCTGGGCACTGCAGGTGTCCCCAGGGCTCAGGGGGCTCCAGATCCAGCTGAGGAGGGAAGGGCAGGCCCAGGGAAGGCTGAGCAGGGAGGGGAATCACCCTCAGCAGACTGAGGGAGTCTCCTCTGCCAGCAAAAGGCAGGACCTGAAGCAGGGCAGGGGAGCCAGAGCATCCTGAAGACACAGGTGCCACAAGTGCCACAAGTGCCCAGAGCCAAGGTGGGCCCTGAAGGGACTCCAAGGAGCTGGAAGCACTGGCTGTCCCCTTCCCGAGCCAGGGCTGGGTGTCCCCAGCAGCTCTGCACCCCTGGGACTGTCCCTGCCACCTCTCCCTCGGCCTCTCCTCTGCCTGGACTTTCTTCCAAGTGGAAGAATAATGGGTGGGGGTATCAGATGCTGCTTTCTGAACACACAATCCAAGCAAGAACCATGCTGCCTGTCCATGGCCACAAGACCTTCCCCTGGAAGGGGCAGCCCAGCAGAACAGGAAGATCCAGGCTCTTCCAAGGGAAAGCTGAGATGAGATGGAAACAATAAGCACAGGCAGTAAATTCACTGTGGTGGGGAGCACCTGAGCTGCCAGCTGTTGTACCCCACAACCCTGGGGTAAATGTGCAGGAGCAGCAGGTGAGGCAGGTCTGGCTCTCACCCACCTCCTCCCAGATGTGTCTGTACAGGGAATCAGAACAGTTTGGAAAGATTGGAAAGCACCTTTAAAGGCCATTTAGTCCAACCCCAAAGAAGGCTGAAGAAGTGACCCCAGCACATGTCTCAGAAGGAAACCTGTCCCCAGCAGGGTGAGGGCAGGGACACAGCCCCAAGCAGTCCTGGAGCAATGCTCCAGCCAGAGATGTTTCCACGTGGGATGGAAGTGCTGATCAGGCTGGAAACCTTTCCACTCCCAGGCTGCAATTGCTCAAGTGACTTCCTTAAGGATTCAGTTTGACTAAACAAAGTGACTCAGTGCCTGAACTGAGTGTGACCCAGAGCTGGGCAAGTTTCACACTAAGGAGTGTCAAGTCCTGGGGATTTCGAATCTCTGATTCAAAAAGAGATGAGTCAATCCATTCATGACCAAGTGATGTCACCTTCCTGCCTGCAGGACTTCAGGGACTGTGTGTGATCCCAGACTCAGACCCTCCAAGTTCAGCTTGATCCCACCAGTGAGTCCAAGCACAGGGGAAATCCCACAGGGTGCCAGGCTGAGCCCAAAGCCAAACCCCAGCCAAGAGCAGGGGGAGCACTGGAAGATAAAGTGCTGTCCCCAACAGGAAGGAAGGAAAAGAGATGGAAGCACAAGAATTTCCAATCTGTCTGGTCAAGGAGACACAAATTCCTGCTGATTACAAGGAGCTGGAGATGCTGCTCAGTGCTGGAATGCCAGGGACAGTGAAGATGGGCTGCATTCCCTGCTCCTTCCCTAAAGAGCTGCTTCCCCTCCTCCTCCTCTCTCCCACTGCATCCACAACTGAACTGAGGTGAAGATGTTCCCTGGTTCTCCAGACTGATCCTCATCTTCCTGCAGGGAACAGCCTTGTTTGTACCAAGCTGAGGGGTGATGGAGGGACACTTCACATCCCCTTTATCCCTCACACCAGCTCGGATCCAGCCTCTACATCCTCAGCAATGTTTTCCTACTCTCCCTCAGCAATCCAACTGCTGGGTGTCCGCACACCCCTGGCTGATGGAAGAATTGCTGCTGAATGACTCATCTGCAGCAAATCCCAAATTTAGGTCCAGTGCCTTTGGAGCCCTCACAGAACCATGGGTCCCACAGGACTGGGTCTGGAAAATCCCAAAAAAAGGCAGAGTCCACACAAGTCTTGTTCCTCAAGGCTGACATTTAGCAGCAGGGACAGCTTTTCCTCAGCACAGCACTCAGGAAATTCCATTTTTCTGGCAGCAGACTTGCTCCAAGATGTGTTTTTGCTTCCTGGTGAGTCCTTTGCTGGCAGCAGGGGTGTGGAGGAGGGGGAATTGTGTGACAGCCCCGGAATGACTGGACCCCGCACCAGCAGGAGAAATTCTCTTTTTTGGAACTGTTTGGCTTTGATTGCTCCAGAGGATCTTCAATTATTGCAAACAGGTTTCAGCTTCTGGCTCAGAGTTCCAGCAGTGGGGTCACAGCTGTGGCCACATGGATCAGATCCCACCAGCTCCAAGGTCTGCCTTCAGCCAGGTGAAAGCTCTTCCCAGTGAGCAGACAGAGCATTAAGGGACTGGCCAGGAGTTGGACTCGATGAACCTCCAGGTCCCTTCCAACTCAGGATGTTCTGTGATTCCACAATTTGAAGTTGAATTTGCCCCAGATAAAAGCAATAAAAGGTCAGGGAGAGGGAAGACAGAACCACGAATATCTTGGCAAAAACATCTCCCAGCTCAGCCAGTGTCAAGGCACCAGTCCCAAAGTTCCCCCCCCTTGGCTTCCCACCTCAGTGCCAAGCAGGCCCCTCTGGAAGCCCAATTTGGGAATCACTACCAGGAGCAGTTACAGTGCAGGGCCTGGAATGGGGGGAAGACGCCAGCACAGCTGGAGCAGCTCCAGAATGCAGCAGTGAGGAGTGGCAGGGTGGGAACAGCAGGCACTGGGACACAAGCAGGCAGTGTGCACAGGCAGGGGAAGGCTGATGTTCAGGCAGACTGGATCCCTTTCCAGGAATCCCAAAGATTCACTCCTGGGCCTGGTTCCCTTGGGCCTTCCCAGATGACATCTGCGGAGTCAAAGACTCAAAAATCCTGTCGGGTTGGCAGTGGCTCAGTCCCAGCTGAGTTCTGAGCTCCAGGGGTTGTGCTGCCCATTCCCAAGGCTGCTCCTGAGCCAGCCCTGCCTTGGACACTGGCTGGCCACCAAAGCAGTGGCCAACGGTGACAAACTCCTCACCCAAGGCCGTTGTTCCAAAGGGTCCTGGAATCATAGGTTGAGGTTGGAAAAGATCTTTCAGATCAGCAAGTCCAACTGTAAGGAAACAGTGCCCAGGCCACCCTGACCTCTCTGACAGCTCAGTCGGGCTCCCCAAAACTCCTGAACTGCTGGATGCAGATCATGTCATTCCCACAAGGTTCTGTCCCTCCTCACCATCCAGGGAGTGTCAGGTGCCAGCAGGGTGACACAGGTGACCCAGGCCTCATGCAGTGCTGGGAGGCACAGAGTGTTCCATGGAATTTGTGGGTTGGTTCTTTCTCCAATTAATCCTTTGAGTACCCTGGGCACCAACCAAACCAGGACAAGGGATGGCAGCTGAGTTTTCTTCCTGGATCTCTGTGGCTGGAGGCGAAGGGAGGCACAAGAGCTCCAAGGGACACCATATCCTGGTCCCTCTGCAGGAAAGGATCTGACAAAATCAGGGGGATGAAAAGCGTCTACTTGTCTTTCCTCTTCTCTCTCTCACCAGAGATATAAACAATGGGGGAGAGGTAATTAGGAAATTAATTAAGGCTGCTGCCCCTCCAGCAATCACTCATTTACAGTCTCCAGAGGCCCCAGCACTCTGCTGTGCGCTGGGGAAGAAGCTGGAGCTGCCCAACTCCCAGCTGCAAAACATCTGGGTTACATTGTGCTCCTGGATTCCAGGACATACACTGTGTTTGGCTCCTACGAGAAGCTACTGGATGTTCCTCTCACCATCTGAGCATTCCTGCCCTTTTCCAGGTTCTCCTCGTGCTGCCAGGCCCTCAGCAGGACACACCCTGTCCCACACACAAAGCAGAAAACATTCCAAAATGCCCCCAACTCCCAGAGCTTTCAGTCCCTTCCCAGTGGATAAGGAGGCAAAGCCAGACCCCAGAGTCTGCACAGAGGCTCCCATGGAAGACACACTCAGGAATCAACAAAACAACTGCACTTGGTCCTAAATCTCTCCTAAGACTGCCCAGGATGAGGCACAGAGAGCTGAACCCTGCAGAGGGTGGGAGCTGCTGCAGCCCCTCAGCCCCTCTCCAAACACTTCCAACCCTGCTGGATCCAGGCAGCAGGAGGGCACAGGGACCACACTGACTCCAAACCCAGAGGCAGGAGCTGAGAAGCTGTTTTGTGACCCCGGGATGCTCCATCAAGCTGCTGCCAGTGCTTGATTGCTGCAGTGGGAGACTCACCAGGGAGCACTAGAAGGGATTTAAAGACATACTGTTGCCCTCTGAGCACCAGGGTCAGCATGGAGGTGTTTCCAAAGCCTAAATGTGATTTTTTTTTTCCCAGTAATTTTGCTGTTGCAATCCCCTTTCTACTGTAGTTTCCTTTATTGGTGCTTGGCCCAGCCTGAACACAGACCAGCCTGATTTCTACTTAAATGGATCCTCCTTCTCCTCCTCACTTTGTGCACTTGAATAAATAAGTTTTAACAGGTTCATTGTGCATTGTACAACCTAAAAATAAAGGAAATAAAGCATAGGAAGCTTAGAAGCTTTTATCACAGCTCTACAAAATCGGCCCTTCCTGCACACACGACACCGAGTCACGACACAAGTCCCTGCCCCAGGGGGGACAGTGGCAGCACAGGCAGCCAGGTCAGGGTGTTTTTGTGAACTACCATTTAAGAACCTACTCAAAAGCAAAGGAACACAAAAGCAAAATGCACCTTGTCAATCCATGTACACGGCCAAGCTGGGTCGGAGTCAAGTATCAAAAACCTACCAACGAAACACGTCGTGCTTGGAACGCAAAAACAACGAGCTGAGCAAACTCTGCACCCTGCAGCAGGACAGAAGCACAATGTTCAATCTTCCCAAGGCTGGGGAAAGGGCTGCACCAGCACCAGTGAGCACACACCCTGTTCACAAACCAAGGCCAGCCCCAAGAAGCGAGTTACCAGACCAGCTACCAAAATTCACAGTGACCCCAGCGCCACCAGCAACTGCAAATGGCCCAGGGAAGTAGTTTGGATGGGGCAGGACTGGGATTTCTCCTGTTCCAACTGTGCCTGCGTGGGTTGTGCCTGCCAAGGCTGTTCCAGAGGGGAGCACACAGCCCTCATTAGTCACAAACTCAATTAAAACCCACCCAGTTAAAAAGTGCCTGCCTCAGTCCAAACCAAACCCCCAGGGAGGAGAATTCCTTCCTCTGCCAACCAAGCGGATTTGGGGATATGAACAGAGTCAGGGGAATAAATAATCTGCAGACCTTTAAGAACTGGGTTTGGCATTGGTCAACCCCCCAAAATCAGCACCAAGGATTCAAACCAGAGGCACAGTTCTGACGGACAAAATAGCACCGAGAAGGCTCTTTTACATCTCTGCTGGTGTGCCAGTCCTTTAGTATTCAGAGAATTTAATAATAATAACTTGTATTTATGAGTCTAGGTGGAATAAAATAAGTCAAAATTGTTTTCACTTTAAAAAAAAGATAAATACTTTATCTAAACTATCAACAATACAAACTGGAGCTTTAAGCATTTCTTTTTCCTTTTTTTTTTTTTTTTTTTCCTTTTTTTCCTTTTTTTAAACTCAGATTCACAGTATATGTTTGCTCTGTTGTTTAGGTCTTTTTTATGGTTTTTTATTTTGTCCAGTAGTAAGAGAGTAGAAACCCCTGCACAGGCCAGGTGAGCACCTTTCAGTGGAAGCCGAGTGAAGTTGGTCCACGTTGTCCTTGCATAGGTCACATTGGGTTGAGGTAGAAATCCTAGTTACCTGCACAACAGGAGGAGAGGAAGAGACTTATCTAAATAAAAAGCAAAAATCTGCTGTGTTGTTAGATGTGTCAATCATTCCTACATTGCTCCAAGACCTCCTCAGCCTCCTCGGATGAAGCAAATCTTGACCCAGTCCCAATTAGGGGAAAGGATGGATGTTCCAAGGGACACGTGGCCCCTGCAAATGCTGGAGTTTTTCAAGTTGTGACTGTGTTGAACTCTGCCCTTACAAGTGAGGGGGAAAGAGACAAAAAAGGTATTTCCCCCCTCAGTACTTCACTTTTTTATAGTACAAGTTAATCAGCTTTGAGTTTTGTTATTGTTGTGGGGGAGGGACATTATGTATTACAGAAAAGTCTGAGTTTGAAGGCACCTCAAAGCTCACCCAGCCCCACCCCTGCCATGGACAGGAACACCTCCCACTGTCCCAGGCTGCTCCAAACCCCAATGTCCAACCTGGCCTTGGACACTGCCAGGGATCCAGGGGCAGCCACAGCTGCTCTGGGCACCCTGTGCCAGGGCCTGCCCACCCTCACAGGGAACAATTCCTGCTCAATATCCCATCCAGCCCTGCCCTCTGGCAGTGGAAGCCATTCCCTGTGTCCTGTCCCTACATCTCTTGTCCCCAGTCCCTCTCCAGCTCTCCTGGAGCCCCTTCAGGCCCTGCCAGGGGCTCTGAGCTCTCCCTGGACCCTTCTCTTCTCCAGGTGAGCACCCCCAGCTCTCCCAGCCTGGCTCCAGAGCAGAGAAGCAAAGCTGGTTATTTCAGTCCCCAGTTCCTGGTTCCAGCCCTGGTTCCTCAAGGACTGAACACATCTGTTCTCACTGAGATCTGAGATCAAGGACACTGCTCAAATACCTGACCTGCCTTCAAGCCACATGGCTTGGGATCACAATCACCTCTGGTACCATCAGTTCTGTTCCTGTGCTCCATAACCCACCTTTGACACCCAGCTACTCTTCTACAAGTCCCTTTTGTGCTTTGCCTCTATTTTCAGTATTTTTCAGTGGCAGAGACTGTCACACCTGATGGATCCTAGTCCAGCATGGCCTCAGCTCCAGGTAATTCCAGCCGAGACTCTCACATTGCCCTCATACACAGACCCCAAACTGACCCTCTTCACCATCCCCATCCTCTCTGTTTGGGGTTTTCCAAGCCCACCTCTCTGCTGGCACACAAAGCCTTTCTTCAGCCTCCCTTTCCTGCGGGGAAGGACCTGGCGATACTTACGTGCCTCCCAAAAGCCTAACCAGGGGTTTGTGGTGTCTGGGGAGGAATTTGATGAGGAAGACACTACACAGAATGGACAGAGGCTCTCTCAGGTATGTTGTAATTGAGTTTTATAAGCAGCAAAGTGTGTTCAACCACGTTTGTAGCTTTGGTACCAGTGGACAGCAACAACATCACAGACCTACAAGGAAAGCACGGAGCCAGCTCCGGGGCTGGACACGCTGGATGCACTTGGCAAGCACAAGTTGGTACAGCAGGATTGCCACAGAGTGTTTGTATGAACCACAGTACCCAGCTCTGTGGTGGTACAGTTTATTCTGGAGTAGGTCTAGAGACAGTTCAATAAATACCTGCTTCAGGAGAAATGCACACAGCCTCCAGAACCCTCCTCTCCTACGGCCATTGTGGAGAGTGGAGCCCACTTCCCCCTGCACATTCCCTGTGCTCCCAGGGTTTGTGAGCAAAAATAAAACATCTGCTGAGACTGTTCCTGCTGGCCCTGGCATTAAGTCCAGCACAGGGAAGTGACAGGGGAGTCACAGCCCTTCTCTGCTACCTGTGGTTGTGTTTCCAGTGATGCAGGGAACACTTGACTGCACTGCAGGCACAAGCAATTTGCTTTCCAAACAAAGCTGAAGCTTATAACCTGGAGATTTTTAACTTTATGACTATTTAGAGCAGCTGTTGTTGACTGGCAGTTTTTACTGACCACCACGTTGTCACACACAGTCACAAAGAGGCACCTTTGGGCACCTCAATGCTACAGAAAAGGACTGGTTTGGGATAAACAGGCTGTGCAGGAGGGGAGAGGGATTAGATGGGCAACACCCACTTCTAACAACAGTATAAAACCACATGGAAAATAAGACATTTCCTCCTGTTACTACCTCCAGAAAGAATATTCTCTCTTTCTATGAAGAGATCTCAGCCTGAACATAACCCTGAGCCAGAGCAGAGTTACCCCTGTGAGCACTCCTTGTCGAGAAATCCTGACTCCCAGAACAGAGAGCACCAACACTTTCCATCCTCTGCCACCAGGTGATTTGCGCCCCACATTTTAGAGATTTCTCTCCCCATTTTAGAGATTTCTCTCCCCATTTTAGAGATTTCTCTCCCCCATTTTAGGGGTCATTTTCCCCGTTTCAGAGGTTTCTGTTTCACGGAGCCCGGCCCCGACCTCTCTCTGCAAAGGAAGAAGCGTCAGTGAGCATCTCGCACGCAAACTCCTCTGGTTTTGTGTCTGGCCTTACCTTACAAAACAAGAACTGTTAGCTAAGCAAGCTCTTTATCGTGGCTTAACCCCCGAAAGGTGCGAAGCATAAGGAGGCTGCATGCCAAGGGTCACCCACATAGCGGCCGTGCCAGCGGCGTTGGGCTGCGGGAGCACGCGGGGCAGGGGCGGGTGATGGACTGTAAAGGAGGGACGGGAGGGTTTGTGCTGGAGAGAAGCCAGTTTAAGAGACAAAGAAGAGTTAGACTGGACAGAAGCAGAGGAGGAGGGCAGGAACGACTCGCCCGGGGGGATGGAGGGCAGGTTCTGCAGGAGAGCAGGCTCAGAGTTAGAAGCGAGTAAAGGAGGAGGGGGAGGCAAGGACACGTTAGGAGGGGGTGGAGGGGGATGAAAGACAGATTGCACTGGCGCTCTGTTGAGGTGCTGAGCAGGTCTAGTCTCACTAGATGTGACTAAATTAGAGGAAGAGGGTGGGAAAGATGAGGATGAGGTGCTGGCAACAGCCTGCAGAGGGTTTAAGCTTAGCACGGTGCTGCTAGAGACAGCACTGCTGCTGAAACTGGCTCCAAATTGATGAGGAGAGGAGGCAGAAGGCACCGCATGGTTAAAAATACCTGCAAACAGGAGAGAAAAACTCAGCTTCAACAGATGGGCTTTGTACAGTCTCAAGTGACAAGAGAAAAAAAAAACCAAAAAAGAAAAAACAAACAAACAAACAAACAAGCAAAATTATAATAGTTACAGCCCCATACAAAAATATGCAGCGTGAGAAGGCAGCAAGCAATGAAGAGATAATGGTGCAGGCCAGGAGGTACAAAAGGTTCCACTTACCTTTCCTACTGCCAACCTCTAAATGCCACGAGGACAAATGGTCAGACCCAAGAACTGTCAGTTCTATACCACACAGGCAGAGTTTTGATGAGATTAGAAGTGGTCTTTACAGTTGGTTATCTGAAGACTCAAAGTGCTGCTCTTGCCTCCCCACCCTCCTGCTCCCCCACTTACAGGGCAGCAGAGGGGAATTGTAATTCCAGCAAATCTACGTGCTGAGAGATGTGAGAGTTAGGATTTCCCGACATGGTGCCTGAACGATTATGGACAGGTAAGAAAAACTGCCCTGGACACTTAGAAGTGGCAGGTTCAGCCTATCTTCTAGTCCTGCCAGCTTGTCCCCGGTGTGGGCCCCAGAAGCCAAGCCTGTGCAGAATCCCAGAAGTGCAAGGTGCGTATGGCATTGCCCTTCCTGGCCAAGAAATGCTCTTCATGTCCATTCAAGGGCCAGAACACTACAGAACTCCCAACACCAGCTCCTCTGATGTTCTGCTCCTCCTGGATCATGCTAAATCCATTCAAGGCCTAATCTCAACTTTTACTCAAGTTGACAAGTTAGAGATTCTTAACATGGTACCAGGACAAGTCAAATCTGTTACCTGCAGGCAGACCTAAGTTGGTTCCAACACAGCAACATCTGAACAAGCAAACATTATCAATCACAAAGTCTGGGTGTATTGTTTCATTAAGGTGGTACAACAAGCTCATCTAGCAGACAAAGCTCATGAGATTTCACTGTGGGGAACTGAAATCATCCTAGCAATTCCGAGAAAGAGAGAGAGAGAGAGAGGAGACTGGTTATGTGGGACAGATCTGCTTCGCATCCTGTAGAAATGAAAGGGTTTCACCCCTGGAGAGGCAGTGTCAGACTTTCCTTTAGGCCCTGTCTTATACCAGAGAAAGAGTTCTGCCTACCTCCAACTGTTCCACCTGTAACCCCAGGAGAGAAGTTCCCCATAGTGTGAGAATTAGTCAGTCTGGTTGCAGCTGATGACACGTGGACCAGACTGGCAGCAGCTGGCATTGAATTAAATAAGGACTGCAATACTGAGGAATTTGTCACCGAGTTGAGGTTTGCTTGCAAGGCCATGGGGCCGAGGGGGAACTGCGATCCAGTGGTCAGAGTGTTGAGGAAAGGATGGTGCGTCGGGATAGACGGCGCTGGGTTCCCTGCTGAGGAAACAGCAGTAGAAAGGCTTTTACCATTCAGAAGGCCACCAGACGAAACAGCAGCAGAAATGAAAAGGTTGTGGCCATTTTTAAACTCCACGTCTCGGTCCCTTCCCTTGCCGACCTTCCCGTTGTGCTGCACAGAGTTTTTCTCCACAGACCCCCCCGCGCTGAGCTCTTTGCCCTTCACCCCTGGCCGGCTCAGCTCTTCTCCCTTGGTGCCCAGACCTTCCAGCTGCCTCTTGTTCAGGAAAAGGTTCGTGTCTGACACCCCCAGGTCCTTGCCTCGCTGCGAGGAGAAGCCCAGCGAGCAGCTGGAAGCCGGCCCGTCCGGAGCTTTGTGTGGAAGAGCAGCGCTGTCCATGAAGCTGTGCAGGCCCAGCTCGGAGGACAGGCCCCCGTTGTAGCTGAAGCCATTGGGGGGGTTTGTGCCAGGGCTCAGCCCATCCGAGGGCACAGCCAGGCTCTTCCTGGGGTGTCCTGGGACCTTGGTGTCCATGGCCAGCCCGTCCTCTGAGGGCGGCCTGAAGGCAAACAGGGAGTTCTGGCTCAGGGCTGACACCGCCTGCAAGGGGCTGTCTGTGGTTTTGGTCAGGTTGATGTCAGATATCGGTGAAAAAGTCGATTTCCATTTGCTGCTGTTCATGTTCTCGTTGCTTTGTGCTTGTTTCCTCCCCGATAAGCTGCCACCTGGTTGGGGGAGGGGGGGGGAGAAGGTTTACAAATGCAATAAACAACATTCACTAAATCTGCTTCTTAAGAATGGGGGTTTATAGAATCACAGAGTCCTTAAGGCTGGAAAAGACATTTAAGATCATCAAGTCAAATCAACCAGCACCAGCACCATGATCACCCCAAAATCATGTTCTCAGGTGCCATATCCATTGGTTTTTTGAACACTTCAAGGGATGGGGAATCCACCACTGCCCTGGGAAGCCTCTTCCAATGCCTGACAAGCCTTTTAGTGAATAATTTCTCACAATATCCAATCTAAACCTCCCCTGGCAAAGCTTGAGGCCATTTCTTCCTGTCCTGTCCCTTGTTTCCTGGGAGCAGAGCCTGATTCCCCCTGGCTACCCCCTCCTGTCAGGGAGTTGTAGAGAGTGAGGACCCCCTGAGATTCCTTTTCTCCAGGCTGAGCCTCCCCAGCTCCCTGAGCTGCTCCTGGTGCTCCAGGCCCTTCTCTGGACAGCACCCAAATTTTTTATTCTTAAACACCCACCTTTTATCAGTCTGTAATTCTACTCCTAAACCAAAGGCAGAAATATTTGTGAAGTCACCTAAAAGTCCTTAAAAATCAGTTTAACACTCTGGAAAAGTCTTAGAAAACTGATCTACTTTTTCCCCCTATCTTTGTACTAGGATACGAGTACAAGGAGATACGAGATACGAGGAGATCCCTCCTCAAACCCTGAGTCAGTGAAAAAACTAGTCAGATCTTTGGTGACCTGTGACTACAGAAACAAGTGACCCAAAATCTGTAATTGGCAGCCACATGGCTTAATGATGATTAAGAAGTGCACTTTGTCCAGCAGCAGAGAGAAACCTCCCACTGTCAGCTTCACCCATCCCCAGGCCCAGCCATCACCACAAACAATTCCCATTCCTCACACATACCATTTTCAACAGTCTTCTGTGGAGATTTGCTTTCCAATGATATTGTTGCAATTTTCCTCTCAATTCTAGTAGGAAAACAGAAAGGTTATAGCACCTATAGCAAACCTTCTATTGCACATTTACCCTCACATTCTACACTCCTCATAATCTGGTCTTATCAGATGAGTGAGCATAAAAACCAACACAGCCCCTCAGTTTTGTGTCACTAAGGGAATTTATAAGCATCAAAAAATCCACCACAATCTTTAGACAGGAGCTATTACAGAATTACTGCTCTTTGACAGGATTAGTGCACCTTCAGAGAACTTTGTTGTTGGTTTTCATCAAAAAAAA
>JAGMWU010000553.1:12380-25980 GCA_018697195.1 Certhia americana | reverse complement strand
GAAGTGTCCAGTCAGGAGCAGAGTGACTCTTGCCAAGGAATTTTGTCAGGCTGTCCCTTAATATTCCATCTGGTTTTTGCTGATCCCTTGCTGGGGATTTTTTAAGCTCTTTCAGCCCCTTGTTGGTAACAGGGTGAGGGAGACCTGCCTCAGGCTCTGGCCCTGGGGGACACGGGGACATTTCCTGGGGGTCCCTGTCCCCCTGTCCCACCCTGCAGGGCTCCATCCCCCTGTGCCCGTGTCAGGCTCTGGGGTCGATCTCGTGGAACATCCTCTGGGGGAGGCTGTGGTACCTGGGGCGGGGGGGACCCGGGGGGACAGGGGACCCCAATGTGCAGAAGCAGGGTTGGACTGTGAGGGGGGGAGCTGTGAGGGGGGGCTGGGGTGGAGTGACCTTCCCAGTGAGAGGACACAGTGCCAGGGATGTCACAGAGCATCCTGTGATGTCACACAGCCCCTGTGATAATACACAACTTCCTGTGATGTCACAAAGTCCCCAGAGATATCACACAGCCCACTGTGATATCACACAGCCCTTGTGATGTCACAAAGCACACTGTGATGTCACACAGCCCCTCTGATGTCACAAAGTCCCCTGTGATGTCACATAGACCCTGTGATGTGACACAGTCCCTGTGACCTCACACAACCACCTGTGATGTCAGACAGCCCCTGTGATGTCACGCAGGCTTCTGTGATGTCACAAAGCCTTCTGTGATGTCACAAAGTCTCCTGTGACGTCACACAGTCCCCTGTGATGTCACAGATCTTCCAGTGATGTCACACAGCCTCCTGTGATGTCACACAGCATTTGTCTTGTCACATAGCCTCCTGTTATGTTACACAGTCTCTCTGTGATGTCACAGAGCTTCTTGTGATCTCACACAGCCCCCTGTGATATCACAGAGCTTCCTGTGATCTCACACAGCCATCAATGATGTCACACAGCCCCTGTGATGTCACACAGAACACTGTGATGTCACACAGCCTTGGCACAGTTCTGGGGAGCCCCTGCACTGTCCCAGCCCCGGTCTCTCCCTCCTGCCCTGTCCCTCATCTGGTGCCCCTCAACATGGTCCAAACTGCCCTCAGCATGGTCCTGGTCATTCCCAGTATGATCCCAGTACCCTTCAGTGTCATCCCAGTTCCACCCAGTATCATCCCAGTTGCTCCCTGTTACTGCTAATTTAGTCTCAGTCACTCCCTGTATGATCTCAGTGGCCCCCAGTATAGACACAGTCACTTCCAGTTGCTCCCAGTTGCCACCACCATGCTCCCAGTTGTTCCTAGTGTTGTCCCCTCCAGTATTGTTCCAGACACTCCCAGTATATCCCAGTTTCCCCCAGCATGCTCATTCCTGGTCACCCCAGAGTCCCCAGCATGGTTTCAGTTGCCCCCAGGATGATCTCACTCATTCCCATTATATCCCAATTATATCCAGCACACATCCGTCATTCCCAGTTACTCCAAGTTGCTCCCAGTAGCTCTCAGTATTATCCCAGTCACTCCCAGTGTTTCCATGTCTGTGCTCCAGGTGCTGCTCCCAGCCCTGATCCATGGGGATGGGAATGTCCCGCTCCCTTCCTGGGGCAGGGTCACACCTGAGCCAGGTGTGCAGGTCAGGCCTTGCCCTGACCCCAAGCACTGTCCCAGATGCAGGATCTGCTCCCCTTGGCCTCTTCCCCCTTCGGTCCCAAGCCCAGCTTGGTGCTGGACAAAGGGGCTGGGCCGGGGTCATCCCCGGTGGGGGCTGTGCACCCCCTCTGTCCCCTCCCCAAATTCCCTCCTGGAGCAGCAGGAGCTGGGGCAGGAGCCCTGTGGGGAGGGAAATGGGGGTGACATTGGGACTGGGGGGGAGCACACACACTCTGTGGGGACACACACAGCGTTTGGGACACCCCCTCACCTTCTCCTGTAGTGCCTGGAGCCCCAGTGTTTCAAAGGCACAGGAGTGCCAGCCCCTCAGGAAGCCAAGGCCAGACAGACTTGTCAGTCCTGGCAGCTTTTGTCTGGGAACTGTCCTTGGATATAGGGAATTCCGGAGGCACATTCCCAATTTTGGCCATGGGTGCCTGGTTGAGATGGATGTTTTTTCCCATAAGAAAGAAAAGCACATGGTCCCAGTGTTTCAAAGGTAGATGAGAGGTGGCCCTCGGGTGGCCAAGGCAGCCAGACCTGTCTCTCCTGGCAGATTTCATCTGGGAACAATCGTTGCACATAATGAAATTTGGAGGAGGAATCCCCATTCTGGCCATGGGCCCCTGGAGGTGAAGGACAGTTCTCTGGCATAGGAAGGAAAGCCCAGAGCCCCAGTGCTCCAGGGACAGAGGAGCAGCAGCCCTCGACAAGCCAAGGGCAGCCGGAGCTGTCAGGTGTTCCCCAGGTGGCCCAGCCAGCCAGACCTGTTCCATGTTCCCTTGGTTTGGTGGGACCCCACAGTGTCACAATGCTCTCCTTGGTTCCATGAGTCTCTGCAGTGTCACAATGTTCCCGTGCTTCCATGAGGCCTTGCTATGTCAGAGTGGATTCGTGGTTCCACAAAGCCCTGATGTTTCACAATGGCCCCTGGGCTCCACGCGCCCTTGCTGTCTCACAATGGCTCCTCTGTGACACTGCGGGCTCCACAGTGTCACCATGGACCCGTGGTTCCCCCGAGTTTCACAATGGTCTCCTTGATTCCATGAGGCCCCACAGTGTCACCATGGCCCCTTGGTTCCAGGAGGTTCTGCAGTGTCACCGTGGTGTCCTTAGACCCGCATTGTCACACTGACCCATGGTTCCAGGAGGTTCTGCAGTGTCACCGTGGTGTCCTTGGACCCGCATTGTCACACTGACCCACAGTTCCAGGAGGTTCCGCAGTGTCACCGTGGTGTCCTTGGACCCGCATTGTCACACTGACCCACGGTTCCAGGAGGTTCCGCAGTGTCACTGTGGTGTCCTTGGACCCACATTGTCACACTGACCCACGGTTCCAGGAGGTTCTGCAGTGTCACCGTGGTGTCCTTGGACCCACATTGTCACACTGACCCACGGTTCCAGGAGGTTCCGCAGTGTCACCATGGTCACTGTCAGAGGCTGGATGAGATCCATGTCCCCAGAGCCCTTGGGATGAGCTGTCCCTCAGTCACACAGTGGGGCAGGGCTAACCCAGGCTCTGATTGCCCCAGCACTAGGCAGTCACAGCTGGGCAGAGGCCCACAAAGGCCCAGGTGTTTAAAACACGGAGCAGGAGCTCAGCCCATGGTCCATACCCTGCCTGCTCCTGGGGTTTGTGTCTCACCCATGCTGGAACACGAGCAGTTGTTGATGCCATTAATGCTGTCTTTCTAGAGAGTTTCCTGTCTTTCTTGTGCTCCCTTTGCTCTCTTTCCTCTTCGTTCTAATCTCTTTATAATGGAGTGTTTTTGCGGGTACCTCAAAAACTTCAGTGTTTAAAAGGTTCCTGAGGTTGAAATGTGCACTAAGGTTTGTGAGTTCTGCGATGATGAGGAGTTCTATATTGAATTTGTATGTTGTATTAAAGTCCTTTTCCAAAGTTTCTTGATAGTTTTCTGGTATTTATTCCAATAAAATTTTGTGTCATTTTATTCTTCTCATCTCAGGTTGTTTGGAGCATGTGTGACTTGGGTATCACTGAGTGCTGTGTGGTTCAATTCCCGGTGTGTGAGCCATTCGCTTAAGAGGCTGGGAGCTTGATATCCGTGTGGGTCCCTTCCTACCTTAATATTTGCTTTGCATGGGGCCCTGGGTTGAGGAATATGCGTGTTTGTGTGTTCTCCAGTGCACCATGACTCCAGAAACGGACCTTTGGTGTGTCCCCCCCCCGCCCGCCCCACATACCATGGAGATTTTTGCTATTTAATCATAAAATGATGTTTTTTTATATTGTCGAGTTCAGAGAAGAGCTTGATGGAAAGCGTCCCAGTCTGATCCTGTTGGGATGCTGAAATTGTTCTTCTCTTTTTAGTATTGCTCTTGGCAAGTTTTGTTATTTTCTTTTGTTGTGGTTTTAGCATAGCACGGCTCCACATCCCCCAGCCTCACGGCATGCTGACAGGGTGGCCCACTGGGGCTGTACATCCGCCTTGTGCCGGCATCAGTGCCTGTGTCCCTTTAGCTCTGGCTGAGTCCATATTCCCAGGCCCATGTGCTGCGATGTCGCCAACTGCTCTCCTCAGGGCTCTGCCTTCGGCCACAGGGCCAGGAGAAGTTTTCCGTTGGGTGCGGATGAGATGACATGGAAAAGCCTGAGCAGGTTTTCCTGAAGCAACAACCCCACTCGGAACACATGCTCATGCGAGGCTGCCGGAATGATGTCCGCCGTGTTTCGTCCAATGACGTGAGCTGCAGAAATATGATCGTGCGGTCAGACAGAAGTTGCTCAAGTCTTTCAGCTGAATTTCTCTGTCCCTGTCCTTCCGCTGATCTCCAGTGTTCAGATGGTGAAGCTGGCTGTGCCATCCTCCCCTTTCACCTCTGCTTTGGGAATGTGCGGACAGATGTGTCCTAGGTGTGCTGGAGCAGGTATTTGCTCCATGTTTCCCCAAAGCTTTTGTGTGGTCTCTGGATGTGGGAACCAAGGCGGCCATGGTGTGGACACTGAGGGGCCACATTGCCGCAAGGGTCCATGGGTTACTGCCTGGGGGGTGCCATGGAACCAAGGGGCCTCGTTGTGGACACAGCGAGGGCCACGTGAGTTCAGTGCTCCATTGGGGACCCTGTGGAGTCCAAGGAAGACCACGGGGTGCACTACCACCAGAGACCTGCTGGAAAGACCAAGGAGGTGCACGGTGACCCCAGCGGTGCTGCCTGGATCGAAGTGTCCCATGTTGTGTGGACCCTGCCAGTCCAGTGAGTCCATTTGGAAGCACCAGGAACTCATGGAATGATGCGGAGGCCATTGTGAGCCTGCAGAACTCCATGGGAACCAGGAAGTCTCCATTGGGAGACAGCAGTGGACATCCTCTGGATAATCCAAGGCCACTGGCATTGCTGGCAGATGTGAAACTCGGGGGGGGGGAAGGGGGGGGGGGGGGGGGCGCCGGAGGGTGGGTGGGGATTTGTTTTTTTTTTTTTTATTGGTTGGGTGGGGTGAAGTACAGGGGCTGTTTTGGCACGTTGAAAGGGTTTTTTTGTAGACATAAACGGAGCGTAGTGGCTGACTCACCCGTGGCCCCTTTGTCCTCTGGCACATGTCTCCTTGGCAGCACGTCAGGAGCCAGATGGTGTGGACTTGGATCCCTCTGGGATCCATGCACCACGGCCATGGGTCTGCACAGATTGCCATTCTCCCCGAGTGAAACATAAGATGATTCCTGCCCTTAGGCAAAGCTCTGGAGAATGGAGCACCAAGGCAAGTGGAAGGGCAGGGGAGTCTTAGCAGTGATCGAAATTTAATGCCAGACTTCATAAGGCACCAGTTGGTTGTTTTTTTGTGTTATATTGCTTCTGTAGGTATTTTGGGAATTAATGCAGGGACAGTCTTGTGTGGAGCTGGGCCTGTGGTCAAGGAGGACCGCGTAGAGGAATAGAGGGGCAGCAAGTTGGTGGGCTAGAGATAAGTGTGACACAAACTGCGGAAGGCATCAGATAAGTGCATCTGTGAAACAGATGGGAACTGAACGGAACGGTATGGGGGAAGAAGTCGGAGGTAATGGGTTCTTCCCGTGTTTGTGGTTTTGTCTTCTAAGTATATAGCCAGCCACTATGGAATCTGCCAATCTGCACCATACAATTTGTGATCGCACCTTTCTGTCTCCGTGAGCAGATGAACCTAACTAATACCCTGGTTCGGCGGTTAAACGAGTAATTTTCATGGGACTGTAGTTTTTTCTTAGGTTTTTTGGGAGAAGAAGCCCTTTTGTATTGGGAATGAGCCCTTTTGGGGATAGCAGTGGAGTTTTTTGCAGTGACTGGGTAATTTGAGTGACGATCATCCAGCCGTGGCTTTTTGGGAGTTGCAATGCGATGGGTAAGCCTTGCCAAAGTCCAATGTAGAACCACATATTTTTCAATAATTTCATCAACTTAACTCCCCCTCTAATACCTGTGATAGTGGCGTTCAGACATGTCCCTGATCAATTTATTTCTTTTTAGATTCCTATTTTCAGGTGTGTTTTTAAGGATAAAGTATAGATCAGAAGAAGCTATGACCAAACCAAGAAAGATAACCAGGCCAGGTATGTCTTCGCCAACCTGGGTCACGGGAATGTGGGTGTCACCAGGCTCTCCGCTACGTGGGGAGTGCCTTGCCAATGGGGATGGGGAGCTGGGGCAGGCCCAAAAGGCTCTTCGCTCATGGCAGGTGCACTCTCAGGGCTTCCCTTCCCGCTGTCTCCGTTGGTGTCTGGTCAAGTGAGAGCTCTGGGTGAAGCTCTTCCCACCCTGGGGACACTCGCAGGTGTGGATCCCCCTCTCCCTGGTGTGCATCATATGGTGGATGATCAGGTGGGACCTTTGGCTGAAGCTCTTCCCACATTCCCCACACTTGTATGGCCTTTCCCCACTGTGGATGTTCTGGTGGTGGATCAAGTGGGAGCACTGGCTGAAGCTCTTCTCAAATTCCCCACACTTGTAGGGCCTCTCCCACGTGTGGATCATCTGGTGCTGGATCAGGTGGAAGCTCTGGCTGAAGCTCTTCCCACTCCAAACACTTGTGTCTCGGAATTACAAATTTTTTTTTGTTTGTTTTCTGTGCCAGTTGGCTGGTTTTCTTTTCTGTCCAAGAATGTGAAGTTTTGTTTTCACCAGCCAGAGATCTTGAAAGAACAGGTCTGCGAGACATTTTTTCTTATTTCTCTCTCATCAATATTTTTTATTTCTTATTATTATGTTCTGTTCCTGACCTGCAGAACTCTTCCTTGCAGATCAGTTCAAGGCACAAAACTCCAAATACCAAAGTTAACTACAAACTGCACAAATGCCCAATTACCTAATACTAAAAGCACAATGCCCCCTACTAAAATGCTCCCTATAAAATGCAAAAAGCTTAATGTTCCCACCCTCAGGCTGGCATGGATATTTATACTACAATCCACGTAATCAGTATTTATAATTCTTCACCAATAACTATTATCTATGTTCGAAGGTTGGACTCTATTCTAAGCCAATTATAATGTGCCACCTCACAGCAGAAGATGGAGGCAAGGAAGAAGAAGGAAGAATCCCAAAAGCCATGTGTTTCCTCCATCTTGCCTTTACCTGCTTGCCATCCTAAAAACCCCATCTATCTAAAATGCTCACCCTGTGATAAAAGTACACACTATTCTGCTATTTAATACACACTGTTGAGAACTCTGCTTCATTTCAGAGCTTAAAAGCCCTTTTTCCATGAACAAAGGTTAAAAACACTGTTTGTCAGAGATTCTAAAATCTCTCAAACATGCAAAGAGATATTCCTCATAATTCCAGACTACAACAATTCCCCCTTCTCTTTAACCCAACAATCTCTTCTTTTAACAACTCTGTTCATGGTTTGAAGCAGATATAAAACATCAAAAGAATTACAATATCTATTAATACATACAAACTCAATTTCAAAAGCTTTCTCCATGCATATGAAAATCCCAAAGTGACTGAACACATCATTCAATTGTTTCAACACTGTTCCTGCCATTGCATTTGTTAGAAGAACAATTTTGAATTTTTTCTATTTTTTCATGCGATGAAATTATCACTCCAATTTTGATTATGCCAATCAACAAATCTTTTCTCTTTATGTTTTCATTCCAAATATTGCATTGGATCACCCTCAACATCTGAGGAATGACAAGCCAAATCTGTCCCCAGAAATCAAATGAGCAACACCTTTTTTTTGGCAATTGCAATGGAACCTGTTTGGATGTTGTGATCAGTAGAGTAATCTCTGTTACTTTGCTCCCATCCTGTTTTGCCTCAAGAGAAATAAACCTTATAATTAAATTTTAATTTTCATTGAATCAAGAATTTCCAATTCCTGAGGTTCCTAAGAAGCCTTAGGAATGGGAATGGATTTTGTTCCAAACACCCTGAGCTTCCACTGAATTCCCAGTGAAGTTCTGAAGGAAATTTTCTTGAAATCAGCCATTCATCTGCTGATAAACCAACCAAACATGTTTTAAAATTATCCAAACATGTTTTTAAATTTTTTCTGTGATTTTGAATGAATTAATTCAATGATGTTCCAGCCTGATGTATTGGCCAAAATTTTTCCACCTGAAATGATGAAATACAAACTTCATATCTGATTGAATTTCATGCTCACTGATTTTTTCTCATGCGAGAATTTCTGTGATTTACAAAACAACCTGTATAACATTTTTATGTAAAATTCAGTGCGCAGTCCTTCATAAGTCAAAGACGACCAAAGTCTGTGATGTCAGCAGCAGTTCGGTTCACATCTGCATGCTCTTGTCTTCTTTCCTGGGGTTGTCTCTTGTCTGTTTCTGAACTCAGCAAGCCCCATGCTTTTTTCTCAAGTCCATTTTCCGTTCTGCCCCTGTTCAGATACAAACACAATTTCTTCTCCCGGTTATTTTCTGAAATGAACTTTACTAAAACGCTGCAATGTTTCTGTTCCACCACTGGTGGCGCTGCTGTCCCACGCTGTGGTTTCCATGACAACCGCCATTCCTTGGCGTTCTCACTCCTGGACACTACCGTCCCCGTCTCCTTGGAGATGTGAAAAAAAAACCAAAAAACCCCCTCTGCTCCGGCAACAGCCCCGCCTGTCCTGCTCTGCCCGCACCCTCTGGAAATGCCTTCCCCCGAGGTGAGCAGCTTTGCTCCCCCCGAGTCCCGCTGTGTCTGCGGACAGGACAGACCCGTGCTGACCCTACCCCCGCGGTCACGGCGTTTCTCTGTGCTCTCTCTCCTTTTCTCCCCACTCGGCTGGCTCCGGTCACACACACCCCCCCCTGCACAGGTCACTCGTGCTGCCCGCACCACGCCGCTGCCACCACCGCACACACCTGGCACGGCCCCGGTCACCGCTGTGTCCCCGCGGTGCTCCCCGCACGGGTTAGCAAAGGTGATGTTTCCCCTGCACCCACCAGGCTGAAGCTTTTTCCGTCCCTCCTAACTATTCAGGAGTGAACTTTCTGCTCCCCCCTACTCTGGTGGGAGTTCTGCTGCCTGCTGTAAGACAGCAGCTTCAAGGCCATTTTATCTTGTGTGCTTGCTAAACTAACAACACACTGAGATTCTTTCTTGGAATCTCTGTGAAAATGCCCAGCTGTTCTGTGAGAACAAGCTTTTTGTGTGATCTTCTGTCTGAACCATCTCACTCACATATGTATCTGAAAAAATCTGCTCCGCGCTTTCCTGTTCTTGTACTGAAGGTCAAGTGGAGGAGGCCCGAGGTACCTGAGGATTCCCCTGTCTGGGTTCGAGATTACAGCACTTCTATGCAGGGTTTCTGAGTTCTTCCATATCCCAGAGTTCCTTTCCTTTGTTTTGTCTTTGGTGTCTGCCTTTTTTTTTTTTTTGTTCCTTTTCTCTCTTTTTCTTTTGTGGACTGGTGATTCGATCTCTGGGCCCTGGTGTTCACCCCCAGTCACTCATGGAAATGCCTTTCTCTATTCGGCTGGTCTTCAGTGGTATGAGCTCTGGTGAAGCACATCACAGGGTGCAAAGGCATGCTCTCCAGATGGGACGTAGAGCCCACCCAGGGACGCCAAATCTCGGAATTATATAAAATGTTTTTGTGTTTTCTGTATACTCTCTGGGACATCTGTTTTTCTTTTCTGGTTCCAAAAATGTATACAGTTTTTGTTTTCACCAGCCAGAGATCTGAAAGAAATAACCGCGAGTTGTTCATCTGAGGTTTTTCTTCATAATTATTTTTCTTATCATTAACATTAAAAAATTTTGTGTCTGACCTGCAGAGCTCTTCAGTGCAGGTCAGATTCAAAGCACAAAACCTTTGACCCCAAATGCCCAATGGCTCAACTACAAAAAATGCTAATACAAAAATGCCTAGTGGCTAAAAAGCTAAGGTCAACTATCAATACGAACAAAGCCCAATGCTCTAATGCCCCATACAAAATGCTCTAATGCTAACTACAAGTGCAAAAACCCCTAATGCTTCCACCCTCAGGTTGGGTGGGATATTATTTACAATCCACGTAATCAGTATTTAGTAATTCTACTCCAATAACTATTATCTATTTTTTTTTTTTTTTTTTTTGTTTAGAATGTTAGATTTTATTCTCAAAGCCAACTTAATGTGCACCTCACAGCAGAAGATGAAGGCCAAGGAAGACGAAGGAAGAACCCAAAAGCCATCTGCTCCTCATTTGTCGTCACCTGCTTGCCATCCTATTTTCTTTTCTAAATCCCATCTATCTAAAATTCTCACCCATGTCGATAAAACTACACACTATGCTACTGTTTAATCACACACTTTGAAAAAACTGCTTCATTCTGAAGCCTAAAAGCCTTTTTCCATGGAGCAAACGGTTAAAAACACGTTGTCAGAGATCCTAAATCTCTCAACATTGCAAAGAGTTTATTTCAATCACAATATCAGATTCACAACACTTCTCCTCCCAGATTTCTGAGCTGTATCTCTGCTCTAGTAATTTCCCACTTTGTTTTTAGGATCTCACATGTATTCCTAACTGTTTATCCATTGCTTTCATAGATATTTGATTACTTTCTGAAATTCGCAAGAGTGTGAGGGGTTGTGCTTTAGTTGTTGCATTGGATTTTTTAATATTTTGGATAACTTCTCACCATTCTTTTCTTTCCTACATGAGTGAGACTGATAATATTGTTTCATCATCATTCATAAGGCCTCATTTTATCTGAGGTTAGGGACACCCAATGATCATGGTCATCAGTTTCATTTTCTGAGATCCGAGAATAGAGTTCAGTAAAACTAATAGACTGTTCATGGATCCCGGCTCAGGATTTTGCTCCTCACTCTACATTACACACATTTTTCTTTAAAATCTTGTTGGGTTCTATGTAACTTGTATGGGACTGGTGGTCACCTTTTTCCCTGTTTAAGAAATTTCGGGGATGGCAACAAGCTTCTTCTGCACCTGCCAAAACCCCAATGCCTTCTCAAAGCATGCCTTCAAAATTCCTGAGATGCAAGCAGGAGTTGCTCTCATTAACCTAGCAACAACCTGGCAAGTGGAAGTGAAGATCGAATGTTCTGGCAATGACTGACTTCTGCTGCTGAGAATCCCTGGATCCTGACCTCTTCACACACATTGCTCTCAGTTGCTGACAGAAGCTCTTCCTTAGAAATGGCACTGTTAGAAGGCCCACCTGCCATTACATTCTAGATTCCCAACTCCTCTGTGTCTCCAAAGAGCAAAACTTGAAGGGCTAAATCCCTGAGCTCCGTGTTCCTCCGGCAAAGGTCCCAAATGGTCATCTGGGCAGAGTTCTGTGCATCCTCTTTGTCCCAGGGTTACTTCCTCAGTGCTTTTCTGGATGGTCTTTGAAGGTCCAAGCAAGTCTTTTAATCAGCCGCAATATCATTAATACTTGTGCTTCAGATATTGAGGCAGTGTCTCACCTTTCTTTCATCTTCCTTGGCTTTACTGAAATGAGATTGGTCAAGGATAGCACAACACACATCCTTCAGAGACAGCTGCCCTAAGAAGCCACCTTGCTTCTGCCCTGTCTCCTTAAAAACATAATCCAAGCCTTGAAGGAGTGTTTCACTAATCTAGGCTAAGGCGTGGGGGAAAACATCTGAGCTTGAGAGTTGAAGGCCGGAACAAATGTCCTTTTAAAATAGCCCCATCCTTAGATACTTTTCATGAATAAAATAGTAACATAGAAATCAAGGTATTTAGCAGAGACTTCGTTACTACCATAAAAAACCAAGAGCTAATACGGTTTTCTCGTGCCCGGCACATCTCAAGGTACCTGTATGGCATTCACATGAACATTAGGCAGTGAAAAAAGCCGGATTGGCCAGGACGCGCTGCACTACGTGCTGCTGTGGAGGTCGAGTGGAGGCTGACGTCGATGGTGGGAGTGGTGTCCTGGGGGACGTCCCGATGGTGTCCCTGCGGCAGGGGCATCCAGCACTTTGATGCTGTCCCCTGTCCTGTCCTGGTGGACTCCTGGACTGGACAGGCTGATTTGAGGGCCGCGAAGTTGCTGGTGGGCGCGTCTTGCGTTGGGGGCGTCCCTGAAGGTGGTTCTGCCTTCGCCTGGGTCTCTCAGTCCTCTGATGCTGTCTGTGCTCCTGTCCGAAGACTCTGAGCGGACAGATGGACCTGGGCCTGACTTTGCTGGGGCAGAGGCTGCATTGGGGGATGCTGCGATGGTGTCTGCCTTAGCCTGGGAATCTCCAGTCCTAGGTCCTGTCTGTGGATCCTGTCACGCGCGCTCATTGAGCGGACAGATGGACTCTGGGCCGACATTGCTGGCGGCTGCGTCTGGGGGATGGCGGTGACAGTGTCTCTCTTTTCCTGGGCCTCTCAGCCCTTCGTCTCTGCTGTGACTACTATCAACGGGGACTCCTCGACCGATGCCTGGGTTTGTGCCCGACTCGCTGGCGAGAGCAGTTTGCCTGCGGTCAGGCCCAGCACAGCTGGGAAACGGAGCTTGCCCAAGGTCTGTAGATCTGACATATGTTGCGACTGCTATGCTGGGGCTGGGGCTGTCAGCGAGGAAGATGGCAGAGACAGCTGCGATGTTTCATGTTGGCGTATGCTGTGGTTGGTGTCTCTGGAGGCGAGGGACTGGGGAGCGGACCCATGACTCCGAGCTGTGGGAGCTGGAGCTGGCTGGTTCTTTGCTTCTGGGGAGCCATGGCAGCTCCAATCCTGACTGTGTGGCACAGGCGTGATCATTGAGCTCTGGTTGAGCCCCAAGGCTGCAAGCAAGAGGAAGGGCAAAAGCCCCTGGGCCATGCAGGTAGAGCCAGTGCCGCCAGCACTCAAGGAGTGGGACAGGCTATGCCAAGCCAGCATTGGAACTGCCCTGGCCCATGGGCAGGCCCTCAGCCCAGGGGCACCCAGCAAGAGCCACCGGGGACTTTGCCTCGTACCCGTGCCAAGACCAGCACAGCTGTCACATCCCAGCCCAGGGGCACCCAGCCCAGAGCCACCCGGGTGCTTTGCCTCGTACCCGTGCCAAGACCAGCACAGCTGTCACACTCCCAGGTGTGGATATGGTTGCTCAGGCCAGCGCAGTGCCTGTGGGTGCCCTGGGCAGCACAGGAGGAGCACAGCAGCAGTTTCCAGGACCTGGAGAAGCAAACAGGTTCTTGGCACTGAGGACAAAGTGTCTACAGCACGGGATTGTCTGGCCAAGCTCTTCTGGCTGCTTCTGCTTCAAGCCCTTGCTGAGACACGGGTTCCCTGCAGAGCCCTGGGTGCAGCTTCCCAACCTACCCCTCTGCCTCTGCCTGCTCCCTGCCTCCTGGGCAAAGGCAATCCCTGGCATTGCACATGCTGTGCCTCTCTCCTAGTTCTGCAAAGGCATTGTTGTCCTCCCATGTTGGCTGTCTGATGGAGAAAGGAAAAGCTGATGAGTTTCTGCTGCCCTGTCCTCATAGAAGTACAGAGTGTCCCTGCTCTTCCTCCAGTGTTTTTCCAAGTTGAGCGTGAAGCTGAAGCCCAGGTTCACGGGATAGGGCAGGGTCAGGACT
>JAGMWU010000551.1:608-11774 GCA_018697195.1 Certhia americana | reverse complement strand
TAGGAGGCTGGCACCAGGCTCTGCAAGGCAGCAGCCTGCGCCCGCCACAGCCACCGACGGTCGACATAGGAACCCAGCGTACAGCTACACACGATGGATCAGCCGGGCTGCTACCACGGCAATTCGGCCCCCTCTGGTCCCTGGTGGAAGTGAACCTCTATGCATGGTCTGCGGGACCGTGCGCCTCCAGGGGACAGTTGGTACATCGTGTCAGGGGCAGCTCTTCTTTGTTCAGCCGGTTTCTCTCCAGGTGGTTTCGGCCCCAAAAGGCAGGCCTGGCAGATGGAAGAGTGCAGCCAGCACGGCACCCACAACTGCTCTGCCAAGGTCAATCTGCCCTGCGGGCGGCTGCAGGAGGTTGCCCGTGCCAGGCTGCTGTCGCACGCTGGCTTTTGGGAAGGATTGGGTGGCGCTGTCCTGCCGTGTACGCTCTCCTGCCAAAGGGCAGCTCTGAGCACAGCAGCGTGGCCCGGCGTTTCTGCAGGCGCCGCAGCAGCTGCGGCAGGAGCTTCTGAAAGGGACGGCGCTTTCTTCTTCTCTCCACAGAGTGCAAACATATGATACGCTGCTGTGGTCCAAGCACCCGAGGGACCGGACAGCATGCAGGAGGATCTTGGGCCACCCTGGGGTGCATGGAGGCCAGAGGTTTTGATGCCTTGTCGCAGCCTCTGCAGCACCCAGTCACCGAGTGTCAACAGCACTGGTGTGGGAATCATTTTAGGGAAAGTCACATAGCAGGCCTCAGGAGCGGAAAAGAAGAGAAAACCTTGAGTGATTGTGTAGATGCTGAGTTGGAAAGTAAATAAGATAATGTAGAGTGTGAGCAAGGACGGTTAACAGTAGGTGATGTGTTGCAAGTAGGGTATATAAACCTTGGAACAGTAGAAAAATATATTTGTTAAGAGATAGAAAGTTTCTGTCCTAATACTGGAGAACTGTATGTTGTATTTTTAGGCTAACAATCAAGCATTATTTTAGGCAAGCATGCATGTGCTTTTGTTAGAGTCTAAAATTGTGAGAAATAGTTGTTTGCATTTTTAAGAGATTTTAGTATCTCTGACAAATGGTATATTTAACCTTTGTTGACGGAATAAGGGCTGCTAGGCTCTGGAATGAAGCAGAGTTTTCAGGAGTTTGTATTAGATGGTAGAATAGTGTGTACTTTTATCCCAGGGTGAGAATTTTAGATAAATGGGGTTTTTAGGATGGTAAGCAGGTGAAGGCAAGATAGAGGAAGCACATGGCTTTTGGGTTTCTTCTTCTACCTCGTCTGCCTCCATGTTCTGCTGTGAGGCGGCACATTATATTGGCTTAGAGTTTAACCTTTTGACATAGATAATAATTCTTGGAGAAGTATTATAAATACTGATTACGTAGACAGTAGTATAAATATACGCAGCACTCTATGTGGGGGGCTTTTGGAGATTTGTGACTTGAACTGACCTGCAAGAAAATGTTCTGCAGGCCAGGAACAGTATGTGATGATAAGAAATAATAAACTATGAAATGAGAACATAAGAAGAAAAGCCTTACGACCAGTTCTTTAAACTGTCTGGCGGGGAAAACTAAATTGTACATTCTCAGGTCAGCGAAAACAGCCGATCAATAGAGACAAACACAGAAAATATATTTTATAATCCTGAGATGCTTTTTGTAACTGTCGAAAACAAATCTCAATGTGCTTTTGCCTTTTGCCATAGGCTGAGGGAGTTTTAAATTGCATCGTAACATAGAACTCAGCATCTGTTGTCTGGAATGTGAGCTACTGTCATCCTCCTAGGGTCTCACTCATGTGATGAGTCTTTTGAACAATAAAAGATCATTCAAGACACATCCAGCAGCAGCCCCATCTCATTTGGAAATTGTAAATACTGCTTCCACTGACTGGCACAATCCCCCAGGTGGCACCTGCACTTTTTGTCACTGCCACTCGCCAATTTGTCACCTGCACCCCAAAGCAGGGGGATGACAACATCCTATGGGGGGGGAGGGGGGGACAACATTTTTGGGGTCAGCCCTGGAAGGGACTGTGGGGTGATGGTGCCTCCTGGAGTCCCCCTGATGGGAGGGCTGGAAGGCCCAGGATACTGCAATGACAGTTTGGGGGGTGGGTGCTCATTTTAGTGTCTCCAGGGTAGGTCCCTAAGACCCCTCCCAACACTGCAAAATCATCTCCCAGCCCGTGCCTCACTTTCCCTCTTGCTCTGTATGGAACAGCCAGAGATGATGTTCTGGAATTGTGTTTAATTTGGGGGTTTTGGGGTTGAGGCTGCAGAAATGGGCTGTTGGGCCTGTGGGGTGGGCCAGAGTGTGGGCAGGCCAGTGGTCATCTGGGCTGGGAGCTGGCCAGGCTGCAGGGCCAGGGGCTGTCCAGACCAGAGTCCAGCTGAGATCCACTCACCAAGGTGAGTACAGAGGTGACGTCACGGCCCCTCCCAGAAAGGGGAGGAGGATGGAGATGACCCTGACCCCTCAAACCCCACACAGGATGGGGATGGAGATGGCCCAGGACCCCCACAGCTAATGAGCAGAGATGGGCATGGAGACCTCTCCGGAGACTCCTCCACACCTTGGAGACCACCTACAAAAACGTGAGTAATGATGGAAACCACCCAGTCCCATCTCAGTAATGGGAGGAGGACAGAGATGACCTGACCCGCCAGACCCCAGACAGGATAAGGCTGGAGATGACCTGGAACAGCCATAGGAGAGGAACAGCAACATCAGGCACAGAGAGCCCAAAGACACCATTGCAGTTCAGTCTCTCCATCTTTGCCCCTCCATCCCGGAATGGGAGTGTGGCAGCCCGGCCCCTCCATCCCGGAATGGGAATGTGGCAGCCCGGCCCCTCCATCCTGGAGCGGGATCAAGAGAAGGTGGGCGCCATCCAATGGGGCTGTTGGATGGAGTAGAGCCTGAGCTCTTCGTAGCTGGAGGAGGCAGGACAAACAGATCCCTGATCCTCCGAGCAAGGGGAAGTGAACACGGGAAGAGCCAGCTCATGCACAGACACAGACCGACCTGCCCTCCCTGGGTAAGGCGAGGAGCATGGAGGCCACCCGGTGCCCCAAATGGGAAGATGGAGACCCCAAAGAGAGCGAGCCTGCCTGGGCTCTGGGGGTCCCAGGCACACGGAGAGGGGTCTCTGTGGATGCCAGCCCCATTTCAGGAGGTCCCTGCCCCATTTCAGGGGGTCCCAAAATCCCAGTTTTACCACTGCCCCGCCCCCACCCCACCCCACCCCACCCCACCCCACCCCACCCCACCTTCACACCTGTCCCCTGCCCCGCCCCCAGCCCAGGCCAAGCCACGCCCCTTTTTGAACCCTCTGCTCCTGACCAATCAGATCTCTCACACGCGTTCAGGCCACGCCTCCTCTCTGTTGGCTCACAATGGGGAACATTGGACGCTCCGCCCCTCCAGAGGATTCTCAATGCCCATTGGCTGTCACCAGAAGGGGCGGGGCTTATGCTGGGTATATAAGGAGCGCCGGGAGGGCAGATGGGTTTCAGTGTGAGACCCAGAGCGGCGGTGTCAGGGGGAAGGAGAGGAAGAGAAGGAGACCCCTGGAGCGGGCACAGACCCCCAGGGAGGAGCAGACAAGGTCCCCAAAGCAACAAGAGACCCCCAGGGTGGGGCCGAACAAAACCGCAGAGCGGGAAGGCGGAGATATCCCAGTCCCACCCCCACCCCCATTTCTATATGCTCACACATGATAAGGGCAGAGACCCGGACACCCCAAAGGAGAAGAGCAGCCACGGGCACGGAGACCCCACCAGAGACTCCTCCGCTCCACAGAGACCAGCCCCAGCAACACCAAAGTGAGTACAGAGGTGATGTCCTGAGCCCCTCCCAGTAAGGGGAGGAGGATGGAGATGACCCTGACCCCCCAAACCCCACACAGGAAAGGGATGGAGACGGCCCAGAACCCCCACAGCAGAGGAGCAGTGATGGAGATGGAGACCGCATCGGAGACTCCTCAACGTCATGGAGACCACCCCCAGCCTACAAAAACGTGAGTATGAATGGAAATCACCCAGTCCCCTCTCACCCCCAATTCCATATCCCCACACAGGATGAGGGTAGAGACGTGGACCCTCCAAAGGAGAAGAGCAGCCACAGGCGCAGAGAACTCACCAGAGGGGTCCAAAGCAGGGTGGAATGGACCCAAAATAGGTGGAAAGGAAACAAAATAGGGGGGAAAAGAATTCAAATAAAGAGAAAAGACTCAAAATGTCGAGGAAAACACAAACTTGGGAGAAAAGACCTAAAACGTGGGGGAAAGGATCCCAAATTGCACAGAAAGGACCCAAAATCAGAGGAGAAAAGTGTGTGGTGGGATGTTGTGGGGTTGGGTGTCCAGGGTGTCCCAGGGTGTCGTGGTGTGACCCTACCTGTGCCAGGGTGGGTGCAGATGCTCAGTGCCTGGAGCAGCCACAGAAACATCCTGAGGGACACAGGGACACCCTGCAGGACACGGGCCCAGGACATTCGGGACTTTGTCCCTGTTGGGAGCAGGGGACATAGGGGAAGGGATAGGGGCACATAGGGGAGATGGGGACACAGTTCCACAGGAGGGACAGCGACACACGGGGCAGGACAGGGACAGAGGGGTGACAGGGAGCCACAGCGCAGCATGGGGACATAGAGAGGGGTGGGGACATGAAGCCACCAAGACACACATCAGGGGATGTCACCACACCTGTGAGGACACTGCCACCAGGACACCTCAATTGACACCCAGCATGGGGCCACGTGCCCCCCTGGGGGACACTGACCTTTGCTCTGTCCCCATGGGCAGCTGGGGTCCCCTGAGCACAGTGGCCCTGGGACACCCTGGTGGCTGTCACACGCTTCCAGGCCACTTGTCAGCAGCTGAACCAGTTCCCTGTCCTTGCCTGGTGGGGGGTGACATTGGGCTGGCACACTGAGGTGGTGACAGTGGGGACGTGGTGGCAGGGACTGCATTGGGCAGCACATTGCCATGGCCGAGATGAAGGTGCTGCTGGCCCTGTGGTGGCACAGGTGGTGGCATTGATGTTTTGCCAGTTCTTGTCCCCATCCATGTGCCCCACCTCCCCATCCATGGCCATGGCCCCCCATGGCCCCCCCATATCCTTGTCCCCCACATGTCCCCATCCCTGCCTTAGTTCAACATCTTTATTTCTACCCCACTTTCAGGGCTTTCAAAGGGATGAACAGAAAGGAAGAAACAACCACAGCCAAAAGAAACGTGTCTCCCCCAGCACAGAATCCTCGTGCTTGGATGGGTGGGAAGAACATTTTCTGGAGGGGTTTCCACCCCACTGTCCCCACAATCATGGTGTTTGCCCCCTCAGTCCTAGTTTGGCTGTGGAAGATGCCTGTGGGCCAGAGAGAATTAAAACAAGTGATTTATGGTGGAGAAGACCTCCATGGCCATCCAGTGGTGCTTGATGCCAGCAGAAGGTGCAGAAGGTGAGATTTTTCTGGGGTCAGAAGCTGACAAATCTCCTGTCCACAATGGATTTCTGCGGTTGCTCTGTGGATGTGTCCACATGGCCACAGGGAGCCAGGAGGATGTGAAGCCCCGAGCCAGGAGTCTTCCCACCACAGATCACCAGGACGCTGCCCACTGGGGCTCACTGGGGATCATCCAGCTCGGATCCTCCCATGTGGGATGGAGCTGGAGAAGCACACAAAGCTCTTCCTGCACTCGGGGCACTCGCAGGGCTTCCCTCAGTGCTGGCTCCCTTGGTGTTGGGCCAAGGCTGAGCTGTGCCTGAAGCTCTTCCCACTCTCCCCACTCTCCCCACACTTGTAGGGCCTCTCCCCGGTGTGGATGCAGCAGTGGGTGACGAGGGTGGAGTTGTGGTTAAAACCCTTCCCGCAGTCGGGGCAGCAGAAGGGCCTCTCCTCTGTGTGAATCCGCTGGTGCAGAAGGAGATTGGAGCTGCTCTGAAACCTCTTCTCACACGTGAGATGATCCTGGGGCTGGAATTGGGGGTCTGAAGGCACTTTTGGAGTACCTGCTGGTGACAGAGATGGGAACCCATGCCAAGTAAAAACCTTCTCAAGATGATCCTGGCAGAATGTTGGGAGCTCCTGTTGGAATTTTAATGTGCTGAGAGGATTTGGGGGGGTCTGTAGGGAGTTTTGCAGTCTTGGAAAGTTTTTAGAGCATCCCAAGGATGTTTTTGGGATCCTGGGTGGGGTTGGGGTGTCCCTGGGGAGGTTTGAGGGGTTTCTGGGAGGTTTTGGGTGTCCCTGGGGATGCTGGGGACAGAGCTGGAAACTCCCTGCATGGTATGAACCTTCTCACAGCAAACGGGCAGCATCAGCGTGTTCAGGGAGATTCTGGGGGAGCTGGGGGGTTCTCTCCAAATCCCGGTGGGCTCCAAACGCTAAGGGACGCCCCTGAAGTCCCCTCACTGCTGGATCTGCTGCAAGCATCTCACCAAAAACCCTGAATACTGTGAGGAGTGACAGCCTAGGAGTCTTCCTCACTGTCTGCCACGCCGGACAGAACACCCCAGGCAGAGCGCTGCAGGAGGGAGCTTCCATGGTTTCCTTCCCCTCCTGATTGCATCACAGACACATTTCCAGAGACATTCCTGGCAGGAGTGCCCCAGGTAAGATGTGAATTCTTCATCCTCGATCTCATCATATTCCCAGCCCTTCCTGGTGACCTGGGCAGTGCCGTCGGACACCACGAATCTCCCGGATCCCAGCTGGAGGGAGAGGAATTCCCGCTCGTCATAGATGAGCTGATTGGATCCGCGGATGTTTCCGTCAGACAGGAGGTCACAGCCAGAAACCTCCTGCACTGTGTGGAGACCTGGGGAGGGATCAGACACACGGAATTGTGTCCCAGCTCCACGGAGCCCCACGGCTCATGGGTGATGGGAAGGCAATGCAAGTTCTGTTTCAGGATTTGAAGAGGAGTTTTGATTGTGTCCCTCAGAGAATGCCTGTGGAGCAGGAGTGCAAGTGTGAGAGGAGCAAAGACAGGGTGTGCGGGGTGAAGAACTGGCTGATATACTGGTTTTCAATGGGATAGGATCCATTTTCTTGCCAGGAAGTGGCACACAGATGGGTTTGTGTGAAAAAGATACAGTGTTCTCACCCAGAAGGATACCAAGGAAGATGTGTTTATCCATCAGACTCCTCTAAAGAAGAACAACCACAGGAAATACCTCCCCAACGTAGGAGATGAAAAAGCACTCTTTTAAGCAAGCATATGTGTGTTTTTATAACTTACTAAATGAAACGTCAATGTGCTTTTTGGTTTTTTGCCATAGGTTGAGTGAATTTTCAAGTGCATCGTAAAATAGAACTCAGTGTCTGTTGTCTGGAATGTGAGCTACTGACATTTTCTTAAGGTCGCAAAGATGTCATGAGTCTTTTGAAAAATAAAAGATAGCAGAAGACACATCCAGCGGCAGTCCTGTCTCATTCAGAAATTGTAAATACTGCTCCTACTGGCTGGCACTTCATTGTGCTCTTTATTCATACCAGTGCAAGAGATGTAGAGTCACCTAGACTGAACACAGAAAGAAACTCCCTCTGACAGCCCATTTTTGTGTTGTAGATCATTTTCAAGATATCCACTGAGAGGTTGGAGTGATTATCACACAACTCTCCACTTCTGGCTGCATTCTCTACAGGTTGTTTCTCTCAATTCAGTCAGGCTTGTCTTCCCTAACAATTCCTGGTACCCTCTCATGTTTCCTTAGGTTAGAACAGGAACACTGAAAACCTTACCAATGGCACAACTCTCTAGTGCACCAGGGAAATAAAGGGCAAGTTACCGAGGTCTGCAAACATTTGTCCTGCTTTGCTGCAAGAGTTGTGCTGCACACAGCACACAGTGTGGAAAGCCAAGAGAAGCTGCAGGTGGTGGCACACCTTGTGCCAGGAGCTCGAGCTAGTTCTCCAGGAAAGGTTCTTGAGAAGAGCAGACAGGACTGTGGAGAAGATTCTTGGAAAACCTTGCAAAACAGCTTCCCACATGTGATATGAAAATGGACAGAAGATGTTCACAACTACTCTTAATCCCCTTCCTTATATGCTCCCCTTTTCTGTATTGCACTGGTTCTACATGATCACAGTCATTCCAATCTGATCTTACCTCGAAGACCTAGGACTTTGCAAGTTTTGGTTGCTATTCCAGTCAAGACCATACCATGGTAGTAATGGCAAGATAACCACCAACCTTTAAAGTATATATGACAGTCCAGTCTCCAAATTTAGAATTTCATATTACATCAGCTCAAAACCTGGCCCAATATTTATATAAGAGGATTGCAAGATAACCTGTTCATAATTTTATTGATTTAATGGAACGCAAGCCTGAAGTTCATATACATTTAAAAGAAGAGGAATTGAGAAAAGAAAACAAGAAATGTTTTCTAGATAAATCTACAAGAGTAGTATAAGGAAAAGGAAATCTGAGTCTGTGGTGGTAGATGGGGCCACAGCAGAAGGTTTGGAATCTGGGGCATTGAGTCCTAGTTGTTCAGCACAGGCCTGTGAGCTCTATGCCCTGCTGAGGGCCTTGTAACTGCTAAATAACCACGAAGGGACTATAGATACTGATTCTAAATATGCCTTCAGAGTTGTGCATACATCTGGAAAAATTTGGGAAGAGAGAGGATTAATTAATACTCAAGGAAATGGATTAATACATGAAGATAAAATAAGACAAATTTTATGTGTTATCAGAAAAGCAGAAAAGATTGCTATAGTACATGTAAAGGGCCATCAAAAGAGTACTAAATTTTCAATTAGAGGAAACAATCAAGCAGATTAGGAGGCAAAAAGAGCTGCCTTATTAGTTATAGAAGAGAAAGAGGCTGAATCCTCATGAAAGCTCAGAAGTTTCTCTAAGAAGGAGATGGATAAGTTTGAAAAACTAGGAATAAAAGAACAGGGGACTGTATGGGTATTATCAGATGGAAGGGAAATGCTACCCAAATCATATGTTAGATGAGTGATTGCTGGATTGCACCAAAGGACACATTGAGGAACTCAGGCACTACTAGACCTATTTATGTTTTTTAAATTTTATGACTGTATAGAAATTTATGAAATAGCCAAACAAGAGGTTCACGAGTGTATTATATGCCAGAAAGTGAATAAAGCTAATTAGAAAAAGAAATTGACTGCAGGAAGAACCCTTGCATTTTGACCCTTTAAGTAAAGACAAGTAGATTTTACTGAACTGCCCAAAGTAGGGAGGTAGGGAGTATCTATTGGTTATAGTAGATCAACTAACACAGTGGGTAGAGGCCTGTCCTGTGGCAAGAGCCACAGCTAAGATGGCTTCAAAAAGTCTGTTTGAAGAAGTGATCATATCTGTAATAGACTCTGACCAAGGGACATATTTTATATCAAAAACTTTGAAAGAAATAACAGAAACAATAGATATTAGATGGGAATACCCCACCCCGGGGCAACCCCAGAGTTCTGGGAGGGTTGAGAGGATGAACAGGATCATCAAGGCACAACTTACCAAGATAATGTTAGAAACTAAAAGGTCCTGGGTCAAGTGTTTACCATGAGCCTTATTGAATATCCAGACCCAACCTCTCAGGGAAACAAGAATATCCCCCTATGAGATGTTATATGGGGTACCTTATACTCAAGGCATCTCTTTAAAACATCCCAAAATAGAAGATAGTTCTATCCAGACCTATATTGTAACCTTAATGAAACACCTTTGAAATTTAAAAGCAAAAGGTATAATGGCCCAGAACACCCTTCTTGAATTTGCCATCCATAAGGTACAACTGGGAGACCATGTTTCCATTAAAGTTTGAAAATATTCTCCATATCACCCCGTTGGGAAGGTCCTTTCCTTGTTCTTCTCACGACAGGAACTGCTGCCAAGACTGCAGAAAAAGGGTGGACCCACTCCTCAAAAATAAAGGGACCTGTACAACTTTAACTAAAGTTGAAGATTCAACAAAACAACCCGTGTTAACCAAGGAAATAAGATGTCCCAATGAAAGTTGTAAATTTTATTCTTTTGCATGTTCTAAGAGTCACTCCTGTAAAGAGGAATGTTATTATCATTGCCCAAGGAGTCATCCTCCTAAAGGACTTTGTCCAGATTGCTTGAGACTCGGACACCTCTTAACTGAATTAACTTTGAAGATAGCAGTGGGAATTGCGACCATTGAATTAGATTCTCTCCAGTGGTGGGAGTTGTTTATTAAAGGAGTTAGAGGGGAAATTACATTTGCCTGCTAACATAGTGTGAGTGGAGTGCCAGAGATCAAATCGAGTACCTTGTGAGGCTCTCCCTGTAAAGGCCAAGGCCTGGGATGCTTACAAATGAAGTCATGAGATCAGGGGATCCACCTATGGCTGCCCTGAAGAATACCCCTGCTGCCAAGAAGATGGATTACCTCGCTGCCGGGGGCGGTCAGGTGAGTGAAGGAGGCAGAGGAGTAAAAAGGTGGGGAATAATCCTACTGATTATAATGAGTCTGATACCTGGTGGGATTGCAAATCCATGCTCAAAGTGTTACCAAAATGCTAAATGGGGATCAAAATTATATAAAATAGTTTTGTTAGTATAGGGTTAAATGTTTTAAAAATCATGTATAACTAAGTAGAAAGAATGAATGGTATTTGGGATAGTTTAGCAGGCTAAGATATCTGTAGTAATGGGAATCAGTGTTTAGAGTTTCTAAGATACCTATAGATAAGATCTGTACATGTTGGTACAAGTTTGGGCTGGGTACTAATAAGTAATATCGAGAAGGTTGTTATAGTGATTATTGCTTAGGCAAGTGTCTATTTTCAGTTACAACTGAAAAGGTATAAAATACTTGCATTTTGGACAAAGACAATGGAGCTAGATTTGAGTTGCTATACCCCTAGTTCCTGCTCGCTTCAAAAAATCACCTGCATAAAATCCATTTGTGATTATGTGTGTTTCTGGATGCTAATAGGACAAATCATGATGCATCCCATCTGATCCAGTCCCTATATCAGCTTGCTGCAGAGGCTCTTTCCCCATTGGAAATGTGTACCTAGTCACAACAGAATTACTTTTGTCAAGTGGAATTTCTGATGAGCTCACCTCCTAGTCTCCAGAGGCAAACTTTGAGCACAGTGGGAATCAGCCACTTCCTCTCTCCAAAGGTGCCCACCTGCAGCTTCACAGGAATGGCCAAA
>JAGMWU010000547.1:0-28437 GCA_018697195.1 Certhia americana | reverse complement strand
CTGCAGGTAAAATGCAAAGGGGCTGCAGGTGAAACAGTGCCCCAGGGATGGGCTTCTCCTGCACTGGAGCCCAAGGCATCAGATGAGCCCCCCTGGTCCTCAGCTGCACTCTTGGTGCTGTTCAGCTGAGAATGGTGAGCAATCCTGGGCTGGGCTGGGCTGGCAGGGACCTGTCAAGGTCATCTGGTCCAAGTGCCCTGCAATGAGCAGGGACAGCATGAAAGTAGAGCTCAGATTGCTGAGAGCCCCTTCCCACCTGACCTGGAATTGTTCCAGGGATGGGGCACCTCCCAGCTCTTGGGACAACTTGTGCCTGTGTTGCCCCATGCTCCTTAGACCTACTCTGATTTGATCCCCTTTCTGTTTATAAATGTTATCCCACATCCTATTGGAATTAGACATGTTCAAATGATGTCTCACCCACCCACAGAGGCCACTTTGAAGTTTTGGGAAGTGGCCATAAAGTTTCCCTCGGGCTCTTCCTCTCCAGGCTGAATAACTCCAGGTCTCTCAGGGTGTCCTCAGAGGAGAGGTGCTTTGTCCTCTGATTGTTTCTGTCTCCCTGTTTTGTCATTTGGTGGGTGTTCAGTTGGATCTAATGGCAAAAGTGTTGAAGTAGATCAGTGTGGGGCACAGAGGTGTGAAGTGGTGTTGGAAGAAGCCAAGGAAGCCAGTCCTGTCTGAGCAGTCAGAGATTTGGCTGTGGCAAGGAGGGGCTGTGGGGGACTCCCTGTGAGCCTCTGAGGGGCCCTGGTTTGTGCCCCCAGCCCACTCTAAGACGTTTGTGCCACACAAACAGGGACAGCTGAGAGGAACTTGTGCCAGCCCCATCTGCTGCCTGGCACAGGCAAGCAGACAGGAACTGCCCCAGGGTCACTGCCAGCTCCTGTGGCACAGAGGGAGCTGCAGCAGCCAGTGCCACTCGGCTGTCCCTGCTGGCAAGGAAGGTGCCATCCAGCACAGCAGGGGCAGGGCATGCAAAGGTGGGCACTGCTCTGTCTCCCTGTGGAAATTAGCACAGGCTGCTAATTAGTGCCTGTCTGTCAAAGAGAGGCACCTGTGTGAGTCTTTGGAGTTTGCTGAAAGGAAGAAACCCCAGGGACAGAAAGCACCATTCCCAAATCCTTGGCAGGGAAGAAGTCCCAGCAAGATGAAGAGACCAGAATAAATGGATGAGTGGGATTGTGGGCCAGGTTTACCTGTGATGCCAAGGTCCTGCACATGAAGATTGAGGTGCAGATGGGCCTGTGGGTCCTCTTTCTGCATCTTCCCAGGAACCAGAGGAATCGTGTTTGAGCCTGTGAAGCACTGAGCTTGGAAAGTCACGGTTCATTGTTTTTGTTGTTTTCTTCTTATGATCAGCATCCATTTGTAACCTCAATTGAACCTGCTTCCAGCCTGGTGCCACTGATCAATGCAGTGAAGAAGATGGAGGAGACAAGAATGTGACAATTACATCAAGACATTATGTCCACAACCAATTTAGAGTAGGATTCTATAGTAGGATCTTTGAGTAGTTTTCTAGAGTAGGATTATAGATTAGGACTGTAAATAAATAATGTTTCTGAAACCTCAACTCATTTGGAAGATTCCCCTCCTTCTGACTCTTGCAGAAAACTCAGCATTTCCTTCTGAATTGCCAGTTGTTTTTTAATGCTCGTAAGGCACATTTACTGCTTCTTTGGTATTGTTTGAATGTGGGGAGGCTCTTCTTCACTCATCCTCTCCAGACCTCACTGCCTATAGAATGTGGCCCACTGGCCGGGTTTTGCCCATCTGTGTGACTTCCATTTGAGGCAGAAAGGACAATGGCATTTGCAGGAATAACCAAAGGGGTGGTGGGGCAGCCCAAACATCCTGTGCAGATGCAGCCCTTCAGTGGTGACTGGAGAGCATTTGGGCTCCTGCCACTTGGATTTGTATCCCTGAGTGCAATGTCTTTGGCTGCAGGAGAGTTTTGCTCAGCTGAGAAAGCCAAGATCAGTGAGGGTGCTCTGCAAGGTCTCCTGTGGTGCAGAGCTGTCAGTGAGTGTGAGGTGAGAGTGATCCCAGCTTTAGGCAGGGTGGAGCCCCAGCAGAGCCCTGGCAGAGCCTGGAGCAGCCTGAGCCTGGGCAGAGGCAGGCTGGAAGGAGAACCTTGGAGCTGCCCGAGGCAGCAGCCTGGCCCTGGGTGCTTCTTGCTGGCACCGGCTGAATGCTCTGCTCTCAGAGCTGAGAAAAACAAAATCATGCTTCAGAATTTTTAAAAGTTTAAAAGTAATAATACTATTAACAGTAATAATAATAATAATAGTAATAGTATTAATAATAATATTAGGATTTCAAAAGTACAATACCAGCACTGGGGTGTTTTTGACAAACAGCCAAAGAGCACAAAGTCACTTGAAATCAAGGTCTCTATATACAGGTACATTGCTGGGTTACACACATATTCATTAGCTCATACATTATTAAAACATTCCTGGGAGTTTTTGATCTTACAGTGGTTCTTTGATTTTTCCCATCTTTCCTTATCTGTAGGACATCAAATAATTTTATTTCTTCCCATGGTTTCATTCCTGCAGTTTCACACTCCTCTTGAGAGGAGAAAATAATGAATTCTCCTCCCTTCCTCTCTCCTGCTCTCTTTTGTGTTTCTGGTATCACTCAGACTGGTCAATTAGTGGATGATCTTACACAGGTCTTTTAGTTACACAAAAGCTTTTTCACATCTTATGTTTTGTTAAAGTCTATCCATCATGTTACCATTTCTGTAAGTGTTACATCAATATTCTATCTATTACACTACTATTTCTAAAAGCAGCACCAGACATACTTAAATTGTGAGATTATGTTATATTAGCGAGCAGCTAAAAAGGCGTTATAATGTAGACCACATCTAAATATTTCTGATCAATCACAAGATGCAAAAGTCAATACATAAATGGGAAAGCCAACATTATTTAGTCATTTTTCACACTGCACTGTCTGTGCCCTGTGCCTGGAGCAGGAGCAGCTCTGCAGACCAAGGCTGCAGCAGGGAAATGCAGGGCTGCTGCAGGATGGGCAGGGGCAGTGAATTGCAGCACACACAGCAGCTTGCAAGGTGCTCTGGTGTCATACTGGGTGGGACTGGGATGACACTGAGGGGTACTGGGATCATACTGGGAGTGACCAGGAGCATGCTGAGGACAGCTTGGAGCATGTTGGGGGAAATTGGGATATACTGGGAGCAACTGGGACTGCACTGAGGGTGACTGGAAATGGCTGTGTCTGTGATGGTGCTGGAGCTCTCCATCACTGTGCCAAGGCTTTGTGACATCACGGGAGGATGTGTGACATCACTGGGCGCTGTGTGACATCAAAGGGTAGATGTCTGACATCACAGGGAGAATATGTGATATCACAGGGTTCTGTGTGACAACACAGGAGGCTGTGTGACATCATGGGCTGTGTGACAGCACAATAACTTGTGTGACATAACAGTGAGGCTTTGTGACATCACAAGTGTCTTTGTGACATAACAAGGGCTGTGTGACATCTCAGGGGATTTGTAACATCACAAGGAAGCTGTGTGTCAACACTGGGGCTCTGTGACATCACAGGGTCCATGTGACATCACTGTGATTGTGTGACACCACAGGGAGGCTGTGTGACATCCCCAGGGGCTGTGTGAGGTCACTGGGGAGGTCACTCTGCCCCAGCCCCCTCTCACAGTCCAACACTGCTCCTGCACATTGGGGTCCCCTGTCCCCCCAGGTCCCCCTTGCCCCGGGTGCCACAGCCTCCCCCAGAGGATGTTCCACGAGATCGACCCCAGAGCCTGACACGGGCACGGGGGGACGGGGCCCTGCAGGGTGGGACAGGGGGACAGGGACCCCCAGCAGCATCCCCGTGTCCCCCTGGGCCAGAGCCTGAGCCAGGGCTCCCTCACCCTGTTACCAAGGAGGGGCTGAGAGTGCTTAAAAAATCCCCAGCAAGGGATCAGCAAAAACCAGATTGAATATTAAGGGACAGCACGACAAAGTTCCTTGGCAAGAGTCACTCTGGTCCTGACTGGACACTTCATGCACAGCAAGGAAACAAAGCAACAACAAAACCAAACAAAATCCAGGCAATCAAACCAGAAATGAACCCAGAACAGTCCCTTTGTGTGTGTGTGTGTGTGTGTGTGTGTGTGTGTGTGACAAAAGGACAGTGAAGGCAAGGAAAACAGGAATATGAGCTAAAAGTTTAACAGAGCTCAAATGTAACAGGGTTTAACTTGGACCTAAACCTTAACTGATACCTCAAATGTCACAGTTAAGCAAAAGAACAGCACATAACAATATCTAACCTAGCATATAACTGATGACATAGCAATTGAATAATATTTAACTCAGCTTATAACTTGTATTAAACATAAAAATTTAGGAAATGAACAACTCTTACCAACATTTAACTTAGTTTACCCTTGTGACTTAACCTCACTTACAGTCCTGACTGACTCAGATATCCCTAAGGCACTCAAAGCCCTCCGAGAGCAGCATTTCTGCCACATGTGCCAGGGCACAGGCACTCGTGTGTGCACACACACAGACAGAGTCAGTACAGGGGAGCTGTGAGAAATTCCCCCACAGGGCAGGGAAATGCTCCCTGCGGATGCTTTGGCATCTCCCCAGCAGGTGAAGGGTTGATCCCCAAGGAGTGGGGGGATCAGCCCAGGCTCCATCCCTGTTCGGGGATGCCCCGAGTGCAGCACACGGGAGAGTTCCTGGCTAGCAGAGGCCCCGCTCAGAGGGAGGGCGCTGGCCCAGGAGAGCTCCAAGGGGCTCCTTTGGCAGCGCTGTTGGCAGGAAAGCCCCAAGAGAGGGGCTTTAGGCACAGCAATGTTCCATCCTGGAACATCCATCCACACTGGGCATCAACAGCTTTCTTTGGCAGGCTGAGAACAGGGATGTTGTGCCCCTGAGGGAACACAAACAGTTCCCAGGGCTGCTCCTCAAGAACCCAGGAGCTCGTTGGGCAGCAGCAGTGCCTGGCAGCAGACAGTGTTTGGGATGGGCTCCAGAGGAGCTGAGCCCAGGGGCTGTTGGCCAAGGCCGAGGCCCAAGGAGCATTTCTCAGCAGTCAGGGTGTCCTGAGAAGGGCAGGGGGGAATGAACCAGCACAGGGCCCATGGAACTGAGGGACCATTGTGACACTGAGGGGCCTTGTGACACCAAGGGACCAGTGTGACACTGAGGGGCCTTGTGACACCAAGGGACCATTGTGACAGTGTAGGGCCTTGTGACACCAAGGGACCAGGGTGACACTGTGGGGCCTCGTGGAACCATGGAGACCACTGTGACATTGAGGGGACTCATGGAACCAAGGGGACTGTACTGATGCTGTGTGGCTCCATGGAATGTTGGGATCATTGTGACACTGAGAGGCCCCATCAAACCAAGGGTCCATTGTGACACTGTGGAGCCTCATGGAACCATGAAGACAATTGTGACACTTTGGGGTGTCATGGAACCAAGGGGCCATTGTGAACTGTGAGACCTCAAGGAGACAAAGGTCCATTGTGACATTGCAAGGCCTCGCAGAACTGTAAAGGGACCATTCAGACACTTCAGAGCTTCATGGAACTAAGGGGCCATTGTGACACTGTGGGACACCATTGAAGCAATGAGGACATTGTGACACGGAGGTGACTCATGGAACCACGGAGACAATTGTGACACTGAGGTGACTCATGGAATCATGGAGACCATTGTGAGGCCCCATGGAATAAGCAAAGCACTCTGAGACTGTGAAGCCTCATGGAACCAGTGATACCATTGTGACCCTGGGTGTCCCCACAGAACCAAGAGGACCATTGTGACACTGTGGGGCCTGGTGAAACCAAGGGGTCTTTGTGACACTGCAGGGCTGCATGGAACCAAAGGTCCAGGGTGACATTGTGGGGCCTTATGGGACAGAAGAGTGACATGACATCATGACATTGTGGGGGCCTGGGGAACCACGGAGACCATTGTGCCACTGCAAGGTCTCAGGGAATCATTGGGACCATTGTGACACTGTGGAGCCCAATGGAACCAAGGGAACATGGAACAGGTCTGGCTGGTTTGGCCCCCCAGGGGCTGCCTGACTGGTCCAGCTGCCCTTTGCATGGTGAGGGTCTCTTCTCATCGGCTACTGAAACACTGGGGCTCTCTGCTTTCCTTCCTGTGGAACAGAACTGTTTTTCTGGGCCAAGTGCCCATGGCCAGAATTGGGATTCCACCTCCAACGTTGCCTCTTGTCAGAGACTGGAGGAGATTGTTGGCTGGAAACATTTCCTGTGTGATGGGACAGGAAGGGGCAGGTGCAGCCTTGCCCTGCCCTGGAACCCCAGCACTGCCCTGCCCTGGAACCCCAATCCCCCCAGAGCCTCTGTCCCAGCCCAGCAGTGTCTGCCAGGCCCTGGCACACCAAAGGCAAAGCTCCACACCCACCCCTAGAGCCCCAGCCCAGCTCCTGAGTGACCAAATGACCCCAAGTCCCACCTGGGGGAAGGGCCCTGGAAGACCAAGGGATATTTAAGGCTGAGCACAAGGCAAGCACATATCTTCACATTACCTCCACTTGTAATTTCTATCTAAACACTGCTGGAATCCAGGACTTGGTAGCAGTGTCTGTGCTTCTCTGTATCTTATTTGTCTTTGTGTGTCTATTCCCTCCTCTTAAAAATTTTGAGTATAGTGAATTTGAACGAGCTTAACATTTGTGAAGTTGAATGGGCCATATAAATGCATTGAGAAGTGTTTGTTGCTGATTTAATGTCATATTAAACCTTTCGGCAAACATTCTCTGATTTTCTAAGTTGCCATTTAAGGCTGTTTTGTTGTTTTGAGCTCCTGAGAATCTCTTGTTGGTATATCTTCAATGCATCCAACTCAGAGAACCCAAACAATTGTAATTCCTTTTAAATATCTCAGTACAAGAGTTTTTTAGGGGATGGGAGTCAGGGCTGGTCTGTCCTGCCTGGCACAGCCCAGGCAGGGCTTTCACAGCCACATTCCACACTCCATTTCCCACCTGGAGCTGCTGGTGCCTCTGTGTTCTGCTGCCCCTGCCCCAGCCCCAGGGACGCTCTCCTTGTGTGCCCATTCCCCCACAGGCTCTGGGCAGGGATGGCCTCAGTGGGGGATGCTGACATCCTCAGCACCTTGGAGGCTGCTGCTGAATTTGACTGCTCTAGAGGTTTCTTCAGCCTTCAGCTCTGCACTTCAGGAATTCAGGGCCCCAGGGCTCATGAACATTCAGAACACTCTAACAAGCCAAGCCTCTGGGAATAAACTGATTTATTTTTCCTAATCTTGTATGGTTATTTAGACAGATTTCAGAACTGTATTCAAACTGAATGGATTATATTTAAAAAGAGAGTGAGAAAAAAATTTAGCTGCCATCTGGCTTTCCTCTTCCTGTTAATACATTGATATTTGCAATCCCCATTGACACTGAATCCAAGTACCTCCTGATGCAGTTTGAATAGATATGAAAATCAAGACCCTTTTATGGCTGACAATCAGTCAGACTCTGTCCCTACCCCCACCCCACCATTTCCCCCATCCCACCCCTGGCACTCAGAGCAGCCTTGTGCAAATCTGAGCTCCCTCCAGCCCAGGCTACACCTGCAGCTTTCAGCTCCTGGGCTCCAACTCCCACCTGCTTTCCTTGCACAAGGAGCTGCCTGAGACACAGAGGGATGTTCATTTATTGTCAGCCAGCAAAGCCAAGGGAAGACACAGCTCCATCAAATGCAAAAGTCATTCTTCTCACTGGCTCTGCCCTGCCCCTGATGCCCACAGCCTGTCCTGTTCCCTTCATCCCTCCTTTGCCAGGCACATTCTGGGACAAGGGAGCTCTGCTCTGGGTATGGAGAGAAGTCCAAGTGCAGCCCCTGGAGTGGGAACCACAACTCATCAGGTTTGTGTCCTTTGAGGGACCAGGAACTGGGGGACTCAGAGGTGCAGAAAGGTTTCTCTTCATGGCTAACAGAAAAATTGTAACTTTATAAAATTTAATAAACATCAAAACACTTCCCTCAGCTCTTTGTGACATCCCAGTAACATCTGACGTGTCCACCATCAGCAAGCCATTGCCATAGAGGAAGAATTTTAGACAAAGGCATAAGAAGAGGTGATATAAAAGATACAAGTATAACTAAGATGCTGACCGAGGGATTATTTAAACTTCTGAAGACTGGGCAAATCCCTGAAGCTCAAAGCATTAAGCCAATCAAGTGAGATGCATTGGAATGACCAGAGAACAGCTGCTGGAGGAAATCTGGGAGCAATGGGAAGAACATAGATCCATCTGCTCTAAATGAAGGCATGTCCTTAGAAATGGCCATTTAAACAAGAGAGCTGGAAACACCTGAAGGGATAGGGCCATTGAAATATAATATGCTGGCAATTACAGGGGAAGATAAGTATGCTGATGGCAGGAGAAAAACCCAGTAGATCCAGAAAATTCCTGCTACCACTGGGAAAACATGGCCATTTCATAAAACTATTCAAGTCACCCAGATAATAAAAATGTTCTGGTACCTTATAAAATGTACAAATATTAAAACCTATGCCCCATTCCAGGCAGCTATCAGCTGTGTGCCCATGAACAGGCAGTGCCACTTGTAGGGCCCCAGTGCCCTGAGGTGCCCAGCTGGGATTGGATCTCTCAGGGAGCAGCTGAGGGAGAGCAGAGCACCTTGCAAGCTGCTGTGTGTGCTGCAATTCCATGCTCCTGCCCATGGTGCAGCAGCCCTGCATTTCCCTGCTGCAGCCTTGGTCTCCAGCACAGCCAGGGAGGCTCTTTGGGCTCTGGGCTTTTGCTGCAGCCCCCAAGGGCAGCTGAGCTCTGCCTTTGGCACAGCCAGCCCTGCCCAGCTCAGGCAATGCCCAGCAATTCCTTGTCTGTTCCCAGCCTTGCTGTCAGCCCCGTCAGCGGCTCCGTGTCCCCTGTGTGTCCCTGTGCTGCCCCAGCCATGGTGCCACAGCCCCTGTGCAGGCCCAGCCCAGGGCAGGAGCACTGCGGCTGGGAACGGCCCCTGTGCCGTGGTGCCCACAGCAGCACTGGGGCTCTGTGCCCCATGGCCTCCCTGCTGGGCAGCCTCTGCCAGCTCCTGCACAGCCCCTGGCACCTGTGGGCCTGCACACACAGCCCTGCCCCGGGCTCTGCCGGGCTCTGGGCCAGCACAGAGGCCGGGCAGGGCTGCCCATGGCCGCCAACAGGCCCTGAGCCCCGCAGGAGCATGGAGCTGTGCCACAGCCCAACTCAGCCCAGGCCAAAGCTGGGCTCAGCAGCCAGGGCTGACAACACCTGGGCACAGAGGCTGCGGCTGACAAATGTCCTGGGCCCCCTGCCTGCTCTGTGCCTGCCCGCAAGGGCACACAGCAGCCTCTCCTGGGCTCAGCCCCAGCCATCGAGGAAGGAAGGGGCTTGGCCAAGGCAAAAGGAGGCTCCCTGTGTGCCCTGCTCCCCTGTGCCTGAGGTGCTGAGAGCTCTGCAGCCCCTGCTGCCATCCCATCTGCCCAGGTGTCCTGGTTTAGGGCAAGTTTGGGGAGAAACTTCCAAAGGGGCCCCTTCAAAGAGCAGACTCCCACGGCCCCTCCCCACCCCCACCGGTTCGGGAAGGATTCCTCGGAGAGAAGTGGAAAGAAACCTGTTTCTTTAACAGACAGAGCACCCCCCAACACACAAGATGAACAATCACCGTTCTGAAGGGATAACAATTCAGACAGTCTTTCTTTGGGGAGTGGTCGCTCTGTTGGTCTCTCTGGCGCTGGGCAGGCTGCTGCAGGACACAGAGTGCAGACTCTCGGTGTTTCCCAGGTCCCAGTCCAGAGCAGGCTTGAATAATTCCACAAAGGAGAGAGGAAAAGGAAAGCAGTCCAGAAGAATCTTGGACTGTCTAGTTAAACTAACTAAAGAGCTAAGCAGGAGTAAAAGCAAGCAAGCAAGCAGCAGCAAAAGCAGTGGCAAGAGCAGCTGTGTATGTCCGTGTCCCTCCAACTTGTTATCTGCACACTGATAACAAAACCAAAACAAAACTTCCCCGAGCCAGTCTTGAAGAACATCTCCAGCCTAAACAGAACAGACGATTGGGGATACAAACCTCACAACAACACCCCAGGACACCAGGCCAGCACAACAGCCCCAGCCTTGGGGCCCTGCAGAGCTGCTCCAGCTCCAGGCACAGGGCCCATCCCAAAGCTGGGGCAGCCACAAAGCTGTGTCCATTTCTGTTCATTCCTGCTCTGATGAGGATGGATCCTCAGCCACTTGGAGGGTGCTGATGAATATTACATTTCTAGAGGCCTCCTCTTTCTTGATCTCTTCACTTCAGGAACACAGTGAGAACAGTTCATCAATATTTGTTCAAAACAGCCAAACAAGAAAAGTCCAAAGGAATTAGTTTTCAATTCTGTGATTAACTAGACAGATTTCAGAAGTGTATTCCAAGTTAATACATAATATTGAATACACTGCAGAGACCTCATCACTCTCCACATCTCCCTGACAGGAGGGTGCAGCCAGGTGGAGGGTCAGGCTTTTTTCCTGCGGAACAGTGACAGCGCAAGAGGACACAGCCTTAAGCTGCGCCATGGGAGGTTTAGGTTGGACATTAGGAAATATTCTTCCAAGAAAGGGTGGTTGGGCATTGAAATGGGCTGCCCAGGGAGGTGGGGGAGTCACCGTCCCTGGAAGTGTTTCAGGACAGCCTGGATGTGGCACTGAGTGCCATGGTCTGGGTGACAAGGTGGTGTTGGGCCCCAGGTTGGCCTTGATGCTCTCCAAGGTCTTTTGCAGCCTGGTTGATTGTGGGATGATTGTGACCCTGCAGGGCCCTGGGGAAGCAAGGGGCTATTGTGACACTGCGGGGCCTGGTGGCACTAAGAGGACCATGGTGACACTGTGTGTGACATGGCAGCACAGAGCCCAGGGGCCACTGTGACACTGTGGGGCTCCATGGAAGCAAGGAGTCCATTGTGACACTCTGGGTCCTGGTGGAACCACAGAGGCCACTGTGACCCTGCAGGGCCTTGTGGCACCAAGGGGCCATTGTGCCACTGCGGAACCAAGGAGAGCCTGGGCAGAGCCTGGGGCCCAATGGAACCAAGGGGCCATTGTTCCATTGCAAGGACTCTTGGAACTGAGGGGACAATTGTGACACTGGGGTGCCCCATGGAACCAAGGGTGCCTGGTGACACTGCAGGATCTTGTGGAACCAGGGCTCCACTGTCACCCTGCCCCACCAAGGAATTCATGGTGGCACTCTGAGGCCTGATGGAACCAAGAGGCCACTGTGACCCTGCAGGGCCTTGTGGGACCATGCAGAGCATTGTGACAGAGCAGGACCTTGTGTCATGATGGGGCCATTGTGACCCTGCAGGGCCCCATGAAACCAAGGGGCCAGTGTTGCTGCTCAGGGACTCGTGGAATGAAGAAAACATGTTTGACACCGTGGTGCCCCTTGGCACCAGGAGGCCATTGTGAGCCTGTGGAATGAATGAGAGCATTGGTGCACTGCCAGACCTCATGGAACCAAGGATCCATTGTGACCCTGCAGGGCCTTGGGGGACCAAGGCACCATTGTGACACTGCAGGGTCCAAGGATCCAAGGGACTTTGTGAAACCAAGGGGTCCCATGGAACCAAAGGGACATTGTGACACTGGGAGGCCTCATGGAATCTTGGAGACCATTGTGACACTCCAGGGCCTCATGGAACCGTGGGGACACCAAGTTGTGTGGGAGTGTTGATGTGCAGGAGGGTAGGAGGGCTCTGCACAGGGCCCTGGCCAGGCTGGATCCAGGGCCAAAATCCAACCAGGTGAGGTTTAACAAGTCCAAGTGCCGGGTCCTGCACTTTGGCCACAACAACCCCTGCAGCACTGCAGGCTGGGGACAGAGTGTCTGGAGAGCAGCCAGGCAGAAAGGGACCTGTGGGCACTGATGGACAGCCTGTCCCTGCTGCAGCCCCGGCACTGCCACCCCCAGGGCTGTGCCCGGCCCCGACAGCACTCAGGCCCTGCAGCAACACCAGGGCCAGCAGGGCAGCGGGGCAGGGCCACGGCAGCAGCACTGCCAACACCAAGTGCTGCTGCTCCTGGACACAGCTGCTGGCACAGCACTCATCAGCCCACACCTCTGCACACAGACATTGCTGCTGCAGCTCCACAGAAGGCAACCAAAGGGGCATCTCTGCAGAAAACTCTACTGCCACATCCTTTAGTTCCTTTAAATACACCCAGAATGCAGCCCCTCATTGACACAGTTTGCGTTCACAAGGGAGGGGGAGAAAAACAATATGAGAAATAGCAAAAACCATAACATTTATTTTGCAAAATATTAAAGAAGTAAAACAAAGAAAAAGAACTTGATAAATGAAACCAACAAGAAGTATTATCAAAGATTGCTTTTATTACAAGTGATTTACAGAAGCTGGCCAGCAGTTTAATGTTTCTGAAACCATCCTGTGGTCAGTGTCCACACTGCAGCCTTGACCTCCTGGTTCCTCAGGCTGTAGATGAGGGGGTTCAGGGCTGGAGGCACCACCGAGTACAGAACTGACAGGGACAGATCCAGGGATGGGGAGGACATGGAGGAGGGCTTCAAGTAGGCAAAAAAAAAACACTGCTGAGGAAGAGGGAGAGCACAGCCAGGTGAGGGAGGCAGGTGGAAAAGGCTTTGTGCCTTTGTCCCTGCTCAGAGGGGATCCTCAGCACGACCCTGAAGACCTGCACATAGGAGAAAACAATGAAGACAAAGGAACAGAAAGTTAAAAATGCATTAACAGCAAGAAATCCAAGTTCTCTGAGATATGATTTGGAGCAGGTGAGCTTGAGTATGGGTGGGATTTCACAGAAGAACTGTCCCAGGGCATTGCCATGGCACAGGGGCAGGGAAAATGTATTGGCTGTGTGCATCAGAGCAGTGAGAAAGCCACTGGCCCAGGCAGCTGCTGCCATGTGGGCACAAGCTCTGCTGCCCAGGAGGGTCCCGTAGTGCAGGGGTTTGCAGATGGACACGTAGCGGTCGTAGCACATGATGGTCAGCAGGGAAAACTCTGCTGAGATGAAGAAGAGAAAGAAAAAGATCTGAGCAGCACATCCTGTGTAGGAGATGTTGGTGGTGCCTCAGAGGGAATTGTGCATGGCTTTGGGGACAGTGGTGCAGATGGAGCCCAGGTCGGTGAGGGCCAGGTGGAGCAGGAAGAAGAACATGGGGGTGTGCAGGTGGTGGCCGCAGGCTACGGCGCTGATGATGAGGCCGTTGCCCAGGAGGGCAGCCAGGGAGATGGCCAGGAAGAGGCAGAAGTGCAGGAGCTGCAGCTGCCGTGTGTCTGCCAGTGCCAGCAGGAGGAAGTGGCGGATGGAGCTGCTGTTGGACATTTGCTGTGGCTGGACAGGGGGACCTGTTCATGGAGAAAAAGACAGTGAAGAGTTGGAGGAGATACCTCTAACCAAAACCACAGTCATTTCTCATTCACCCTCCACTGTAACATTCACAGACACGCTTTCGTTTTTATGAGTTCTGAGGTTTTTCTTTACGCTCCCCCTATGTCTCTCCTGGTATCCTTGATTTTCACAATATCTAGAGCAGATAGATCCACCACAGCCCAGCACCAACTTCATAGCCAAGGACTCACATTGCTCATTTCACCAACCCAACAGCATTTTCAGTGTCAGAACACCTCTGCCTTTCCCTGTGTTTCTCGCAGATAACACAGAGATGCTCCAGGAGAGGTTTGCATCTAGGATTGAAGATCCCAGATTGCACTGAAATCTCAGGGCAATTTCCAAGTGTCCTAATGATGGCCCTGGATTAAGGCAGACCAGCTCCTTCCTGGCTGCACTGACAGCCATTGCTCCACAGCCGGGCACTGGGGACAGCTCACCCTGAGCCAGCTGTGCCCCCTGCCAGAGCCCCCAGTTTGCTTTCTTGGCAGTGCTGCCAGCCCGTGCTCTGCAGAGGGAACTGAGGCCCGGGCTGCAGAGCTTGCCCCACGGCTTCTGCTGCAGCTCTGCCTGACACAGGAAGGGGCTTCACACCTTGGAGCCCCAGCCATGAGGGCAGTCTTGGCTGAGGGACAGGAGGGAGGGGGCTTGTTCAGAGGGAGGGGATTTGCACTGCAGGGGATCTAGGCAGAATCTTAATTCTCCCTGACACAAAATTTTCCTTTATGGTTTTTTTGGTTTTGTTTTTGTTTCTTCACATATTCCATGATCTTATCTCTGCTTCTGGAGATTTTCATCCTGCAGGTGTTTCCCGTTCGTGAGCTCTCCTGCCAGCACTCACAGACCCCAAATCTCTGTGCACTCTCGTGGCCCTACAGAACATGACTGTTTGCAGACCACTGGCTGGGGGCGGATCTGCTTGCAGCTTGGAGAAAAGAAAGCGTCAGACAAGCCTGAGGCTCCGCAAAGGGGATGTGGTGTGATCCATGGGCAGGGGAGTGGCTGAAGAACATTGGGGATCTCCTGTGCACTATTGATCAAGTAAAAGTGAGAGTCCAGATGTCTCAGGCACTTGTCAAATACATAATACCTTTCATATGTTATCACCCTCCCTGCCATACTCAATAGTAAGAAAACGGAGCAAAAATATACAGGAACATTTCCTCATTTTTTTCCAAAATTTTTTTCAGAATTATTGTATAAACTGTTCAGACAACCCTCAGCATGTCAAAGCTTCATGAGCATTTCACCTCCCAGCACCAGAGAGAATCAGAGATGTACTCACAGAGCTCTGCAGGCGCTGGGATGGTGCAGCTTTAGGAGATCTCGCCAGAGCTGCAGCTGCATTGGCCTGCAGCCAGAGATTCTGTGCAAGGGATTGGCAGTGATTGTGCCCAGTCTTCGGAGACTGGCCAGCCTGACTGATGGAAGCTCTCTGGCCTCTGTTGCGGGGCGGAGGGGGGTGGGGGGCCTTTTTTGGGGGATGTGCCCATGCTGATGCAGGAGTGCCCCAGCCTGCTGGGCTGGCAGAAGAGCTGCCTCACGTCCAAGAAATGTCTTTTTGAAGCTTTGCTTGGTTGCCAAGAGCTGCCTCTGATGCAATGACCCTGGCCGAGTCATCAGCACAGCATCAGGATTAATGGCTCTTGGGACTTGGGCTCTTTACATCAGACTCAGTCCCTCAGAGTGTAAACTTAAAACTTCTCACAGGCGAACTCAATTAAATTGTAACACAAAGTTTCTTGAACTTTTTAATGTTCCTCGGAGGGACCAGCTGTGGAAGTTTCCCCAAGTTTCAAGTAGAGCAAAACAAGCTTGTGACTGATGACAAGGGGGGGGACAAAAAAGGGAAAGGGTTCTTGGTGTGAGCAAACCTGGATGTTTCAGGAATGCAAAGGGGCCAAGGCTGAGCCCCAGCCCTGGCAAGGCACCATCCTGTCCCTCCTCAGTGCTCAGGGCTCTTCCAGGGCTACTGGCATGTGGGGATGTGCAATGCCAAGGGCAGGACCATGCGCACCCCTGCAGGATGGCTGAGCAGCGACAAGGAGGCAATGAGCCCCAGGCTGCCAGGGTCCACTTGTGCCCTGCTGGCCTAGGCTCAGGGCCAGCAGCCGTGGCCAAGTGCTGCAGGCGTTGGCTCTGTCAGGCTTTGAGCTGCCTGCACAGCTGTGCCCTCTGCAGCCCAGGCTGTCTAAGGTGTACCTGCCTGGCCTCTGTCCCTGCAGGCTGTCCTCCTCCCCCGGCTAGCCCCACCTGGGCTGGGCGTGCCTTGCTGACAGCTCTGGCGTCCTGCCTGCCTCTGCCTGCACACCACAGAGGCCTGGGCGCCCCACACTACTTCTGGGGGACGTGGTGCACCACAGCGCGGCCCTGCCACAGAAAATTCCTTTCTCCTCCGTTCCATTCTGGGCTCCCCAGATGCACTTGGAATTATTGTTTTTCTTTCTCCAGGTTTTCTTTCTGTTAAAGGATTTCATGAGGCATGTGAGGAGCTGGACTGGAACCAGAGGCTAGACACTGTACAGGACTACAGTAGGTATTATAAAAGGCCTTGAAAGGATACCCTGGAGCCCGTACAAGACCGGCTGGGTTACACCCCAGATAGACCCCAGAGGATGACGTTCAGGAGTTTTCACACCCCCAGAGTTTAGTCATTTACTTATTGGTTCCATGTCCAACCCAGCTTAGCTCTTGATGTCTGATGTCCGGTTTCCTCTCTTCAAATTGATCTTTTTTACCACTTTTGAGGGCCCACAGCTGCTAGTCCCTTGTTCCCGCTGGAACAGGCTTGCCTGTCCAACCCAGCGGTGAAGGGAACTTACCAACCCCCACCATGAGGCTCAGAGCCACCCAAAAGGCAGTAGAGAATCTGAAATATCTGCCACAAAACAAAATTAAGGCCTTACCACCATCTCTGAAAGCCCCTTCCATCCCTTCCTGGGCTCTCCCCACTGTTTCAGTCTACCTCCACCGAGCACAGAGCTCCTTTGTCCCTATGTAGTGGTCATGTGCCCAAGGCCTCCAAACCCACCTTGGCGACCCTGGGCCTCTCCAAGGTGTTGTACAGTGACCACATTCACGTCGAGTCCCAGCCGAAAATCACCAGTGGCCAAGGATCGCAAAACTGTCTGTCCTGACAGTTTTGTGCTGGGGGACAGTCCTTGATAAAAATGAATTGGCAGGTAGATATCCCAATTTTGGCCATGGGCACCCTTACACATGGAAGGACAGATTCCACTGGACGGAGAGCACTGAGTCCCAGTGTTTGATGAGACAGCCCTCAGGTGTACCAATACAAGCCAGATCGGTCTCTCCTGGACAGCTTTTATCTGTGAACAATCTTGGAGAGACCGAATTTTGCGAGGGCAAATCCTGTTTTGGCACTGGCCACGTGAACAGGAAAGCAGGAAACAGAGCCCTGGGTAGGTACAGGTACAGAGAGGAGGTGACCAGTGCAGAGTTAAGGGCACAGAAGATGCGGTGTGTAGTATGGAGCTGTGTGTTGGCAGGAAACCTACCCAGAGAGGTGGTGAGGGGACAGTACCAAGGGTGGCCATGGGTACCAGGAAAGACAGAGTGGTCTGGTTGCAAAGGAAGGAAAAGCAGAGCCACAGTGCGTCAGGGGCAGGAGGAGAGCAACCTCGACAGTCCAGGTAAGCTGGCGTGCAGACAGCCATTGGGGGCCATCCAGCCAGAAGCTGTGCCATGGCCCCTTGGGTCCAGGAGGGCCCCAGTGTCACAAGTGTGAGCCTTGTCCTGCAGGGGCACAAGGCCCCGGGACTGCCATGAGGCCCTGCAGGGTCACAGTGGCCTTTGGTTCCTTGGAGACACACAGGGGCACAGGGTCTCCAGGATGCCATGGGGCCCTTGCAATGAAACAGGGTCGCCAAGGACTCCGGGGCCCCACAGGATACAACAGGCCCTGGTGGCGTCCACGAGGCCCGGAAGGGCAGCAATGGCTCTGTGGTCCACAAAGCCCTGATGCGCACACTGGGACGGGGACTCGGCGGCCCAACAGAGCCACAGTGATGGCCTTGGTGCACGAGGCCCCGTCAGGTCACAATGATCCTGGAGCCACAGTAACGGCAGGGTGCACAAGGATCCAGTGGATCCATGGTACCTGCAGTGCACAATGAGCCAGGGGATCCACAGTACCCTGCAGGTCAATGATCCCTGTGGATGCCAGGGTACCTGCAGTGCACAATGATCCCGGAATCCCTGGTACCCTGCAGTGTCACATGATCCCTTGGATCCACGTACCCTGCAGTGTCACATGTCCCTGGATCCATGGGACCCTGCAGGTCACAATGTCATGGGATCCCTGGACCTGCAAGGGGCACATGAGCACGTGGATCCACAGTGACCCGGCAGTGTCATTTCAATGATCCCTTGGAGCCCTGGGACCCGCAGGGTCACAATGATTCCTTGGATCCACAGTACCCGCAGTGTCCAATGATCCGTGGATCAGTAGTACCCTGCAGTGGTCACAATGGCTACTTTGGATCCCTGGGACCCGGCAGTGGCACAATGATACCTGTGATCCCTGATGCCTGCAGTGGCACAATGATCCCCGGAACCTGGTACCTGCCCCAGTGCACAAGGATCCTGGGATCCACAGTACCTGCCGGTCACAATGAGCCCTTGGACCCTGGTACCCTGCAGGGCACAAGGATCTCTTGGATCCCGGTACCCTGCAGTGTCACATGTTCCCTTCACTGCACATGGCCCCAAAATGTTCAACGGTTCTCCACAGTAAGAAACCAGAGAGCCCCAGTGGTGTCGGGGCACATGGACCAGCAGCCCAGTAATCAAGGGGACCTGACGTGCTGTCCTGGGCAGGTGTGGTGGGAGCAATCGGGTGAGAGATGAGAATTCTGAATAGGAGTCTTAATGTGGGCAAGGGGAGTGGGAGAAGGAGGATGGTTGCTTTCCATAGGAAGGCAAAGCTGGAGCACAGTGGTCTCCGGGGCAGATGAGCTGTAGACACCAGAGCCAAGGTCAAAAAGACCCAATGTGTACTGGCAGGTGTCTTTGAGGGCAAAGCCTTGGATAGATGAATTTGGGGGCAGGAATCCAGTTGTCAGCCAGGAGCAGGTGGAAGGGACAGGCCAGTTCTTTCCATGTTGAAAGAAAGCACAGAGCCCAGAATTACAGGGAAAAATTGGAGGTGACCACAGAGGCCAAGGCAAGTCAGGCCTCTTGATCTGGCAGCTTTTTTTCTGGGATAAACACTGAATAGAAAGAATTTTGAAGGAAGGGACCAAGTTTTGGCCATGGATGTGTGAGGAGGAAGGACAGTCTTTTTAACAGGAAGGACAGCAAGGGCCCAGTGTTTGAAGACAGGGGAGGCTGGCATCCTCAGGGAGCCAAGGCAGCCAGACTGGTTCTAATGTAAATTTGTTAGGAGAAAAGCCTGAATATAGGGGAACTTTTGGAGGTGGAAATCCATTTTGGCCATGGGTACCTGGGGGAGAAGGGAGAGTCTTTCCATGGAAGGAAAGCCATGAGCCAGGGTTTCAGGGACACATGAGAAGAGGCCCGTGACATGTCAAGGTCAACTGGGGCCAGTCAGGAAAGCTAGCAGAGCTGTTCATGTTCCCGTGTTTCAATGTGGCCTGCAATGTCACTAACTGGTCTCTGGCTTCCACAGGCTCCTGCAGAATCGCTAATTCAACAAGGCTTTCACGGTGTCATAATGGCTTCCAGATTAATGAAGCCACATGGTGTCAAATCAGCCGTTTCGTTCCATGGGGGTCCCACACTCGCACATGAACCCTCCCCGGTCCATGGGGCTGCCAGGGTCACATCGGTCTCGTGCTCCATTAGTGCCACACAGTGCCAAATTGCCCTTGGCCCGACCAGGTCCCACAGTGTCACCAATGGTCTCCCTGAGTGTCCGTGGGGCCGCACAGTGTCACAAGGCCCCTGTGTCCATGAGTTCTGTTGTGGTCACAGGTGTCTCCATGATGCAGAAAGGCGCTGCAATGTCACAATAGGACCATTGCTTCCATGAGACCCCACAGTTCACCATGCACCTGTCCCACTGAGCCCCACAGTGTCCCATGGCCTGGTCCCACTGAGCCCCACAGTGTCACCATGGTCCCTGGTCCCACTGAGACCCACAGGGTACCAGGGCCCTGGTCGCCAGGGCCCTGCAGGCCACAATGGCCCCCCCCCCCCCCGCTTGCTTACATGGCCAAACTTTACAAATGCCCACCCCGTGCTTCTGAGCCTGTGTGTCACAGGGGCCCTTGGTTCTGCAGGTACCCAATGTCCCTGGTCCTTGAGCCTCACCGTGTTCACTCTTGTGCCTTGGTCCCTCAGTGCTGAAGGTGCACAATGGGCCTTAGGTGATACGAGCTTCAAAGTGTCCCTCCTGTGTCTCCATGGTTCCCTGAGGCCCCACTGCTTCCAAATGGCCTCCTTGGTTCCATGATGGCCTGTGCTGTAACAATGATCTCCTTGGCTCCACGGTTGTCACAGTTGAGACGGACACACGACACAACACTCGAGTTTCATGTGACAACAGCCAATTTTTATGGAGTGCAGTTCCCTTTATATAGTTATCAAAAGCCCGCAGGGTTGGTCCTGATTGACTGAATTCTGTTACCACCCGGATAACTGGCCAAGAGCTGTCTGCATGCCTAATGGCCTAGACTGGGAGAGTTATATCATTATTAATTATGTGATAGTTACATATTACTCATATAATTATAATTATGGTTATCTATAACTGTGAGGCCTCCAGGCCAGCTCTTGGCCAGCACAATTTGGCACTGGGACATTGCCAAGGCTTGTGAAAGCAAGGTTCCACTGTGACAAAGAAAGTCCTCATGGCACCCAGGAGAACACTGTGGGGCAATGGATTCTCCTGGAACCAAGGCCCCATTGGGACAAAGTGCAGCCTGAGGGAAACCCGGTGCCACTGGGACATCTGCAGCCTTGGAGGAAGCAAGTGCCCATTGTGACGCAGCACAGCCTCAGGAATTCCAGGAGAGCACAGAGACACCATGGAATCTTGGGGAGCCAAGTGTCAATTGTAAACACAGCAGGGACTCATGGAATTCCAGGAGACCATTGTGACATTGTGGAATCTCATGGAAGCAAATGTCCACTGATTCATGTTGTGGCCTCCTAGACCACACTGGTGTTGTGCACTCCTAGCCTGGAGCCTGTTGTGACACAATGGGAAAATGTGGAACAAAGGCTCCCAGTGACACAGCAGGGCCTCATGGAATCCAAGAGATAGTTGTGATTATTATAAATAGCTAAGTAATTGTTGGCTTTTGCTGTTATAAATTAACTTCTGAAAATTATTAATCACAATTATTTTGAAATAATACAATCTATAATCACTTTTAACAGCTTTTGATAAAATCTATCTGCTTTTGTGGCCAGTGGTCTGGCAACTGTATAAGTTATATTCTCAAAACATGACATATAGATGATATTTTAACGTAGAAACAATGTAATAAATTTAATTTTAACTTTTGCAAAATCTTAAAATGTGTTGTGTATTTAACTTTTAGGAAAGTAACTGCAGCTATCAGAAAATAACTAATACTTCTGTTTATATAATTAACAATAGTTATAACTCAAACATATTTCTGAAATAACTAATGGCATTTGTATAATAACATTTAAAAATATATGATCAATAACTGTCAACTGATAAAACCATGGAACCAAAAATTGTTATAAAGAAAGGACACACAAGCTTAAAAAAAAAATTCACAATATCTACATGAGTCAAAAATCAATCCAAGCAAAAAAATTCCCAAAACATATAAACTGAAAAAGGAAAAAAAAAATGTATATAATCATTATAAATATCTATTTGACCAATACATTACCAAAAAAAAAAAGTTTTTCTACTTACTTGTGTGCTTCTAATTAACGCTTTGCACCCAGTGCCATCTATTTTTCTTTTTATATGTCTTTATTAAATCTTTAAAAATTTAAAGAATGCAGCATGTTTCTCAAAGTGATGGAATGGAAACTCATGGAACCAAGTGTGCACTGTTCTCCATTGGGGCCTCATGGAATGCTGGAGACCATTGTGACCCAATGGACATGCATGGCACAAAGGATCCACTGTGACCCAGCAGGGCCTTATGGAATCCCAGAGACCATGGGGATGCATTGGAAATGCATGGAACCAAGGCTCCCTTGGGACAAATCTTCAGTTCACAATTTACTACTATAGATCTTAAGTTGTAACAATGTGTGATTTATAAATTTAGATATTGCTCTTCTTTTAACAAATACTTCTTACTTGTAATTAAGACTTAAGCTGTTTTACAATATTGCTTTGTACTAAAAAATTTTAATACTGTAGCTTTAGAATGTAGCTTTCAAATTTAAACAAAAGAAGGAAGTAAGCCTATCTCAAAATTTTTAACAAAATAGTGAAGGAAGCAGCCTGAGAAAGGAAAATGGACATCAACTCGCTGACAAATGGTTACAAGAAAATAAAGCTAGACATCACAATTATAGATTAATAGTCCTAAAAAGCAGAAACTAGACCTCAAAATCTAGACAAACATATCCTAGAGTGTATACTCTAAGAAACATAAATCACAACGAAGTATAAAAATTATGAAGACACCAGCTATCATTATCAAAGATTTACATCCTGAAGTACGCATCCTGAGAGGAACGGATCACAATGGAGTATAGAAATCGTGAAGGAACTAGCTATCTGAAATATAAAATTGTGACGCAAAAACTGGAATTAGAAACTGATGAGAAAGCCTCCAGGTATACATATAAATACCAGCAGGCCTCAGCATTCGGTGTGCAGTTAGAGGGAGAGATCCCACTTCTGCATCCAGCACTGCTTTGCTTATATCTTACCATATTCATTAATAAATAGAATTACTGCTTGATATATTGGCTGAGTCAAGCTCCTCATTTCTAACAATTTGGTGGAGAATGCGGGCATCTCCAATCCATTGAGGGAAACTCCTGATCTCAGGGAGGTGCCCCACCTTGGAGGCTTTTACTTCAGGTGGCCCTGAGTGACTGGGGAATCTTTCGAGGAAAAAGGAGATCCTTAAGGTAAATTATGAGCAAAGGATTTTGAGCTCCCGGATAAGACAGCAATAAATTCACCTGTAATAACTCGTGCACGAGACCCAGGTGAGAAAAGGAGGCTGTAAGTATGGCTTGTTTGGGTGGGATAAGGAACGGGTGTAGGTGTGTGAAAGTATGAATGGTGTGTGTGTGAGACGTGACCCAGTCACAAAGTGATTGTGGAGTTCTTCTGACCTCGGTTCTGTCCTCCCGAGAGGGAAACGGCAGGTGAAGGAACAAAGCGAGTGAAGAATAATTTCTTTTTATATAAAGGTTCAGGGGCGAAATGCAACAATAGTTTTGGGGGGGGATACCTTAATAATAAATCAAAAGTGGGAGGCACTACTGATTAAAAGGAATTTAAAAAAAAAAATCCTAAATAAGAAAGAAAAAAGGAAGGCCTTTTATCAAAACAAGTGTAGTTGAGATGAGTGAGAGAACACCCGTTGAGATAAAATGAAAAAATGCCAAAGCAAAAACCCAAGAGCTGGTATAAACCAGCAAAGGAATAGAAGTGCTAAAAGTAGCAGAAAAAGAGGGACTGTTTTACCAAATATACCTCAGGACAGCCCCCTTGGGGTAATGTTCAGGATTTAGGATGAATGTGAATCCAAAAAAAAAAAAAAAGTAAAAAGAAAATAATACAATATTGTATGATAAAATAAACTAAAGAAGTAATACGACCCAATAATTTGTATTGGCCAATGTACGAGTCATGTAAAAAGTAGATCTGCCAGGCCATGAATGCCTATGTAAATAAAAAAGATCCTATTAATCAAAAAGAAAGCGATGATGCCGCTTTATGGCATGGGTCCTGGCCTTTTCCCCATATAGTTTGAAAACCAAAAAAGAAAAGAACCAGTGGGATCCTTTAGATAACCTTCCTCCCCCTGATCTACCACAGCCAGCTGCTCTCCCAAAAGTGCCCAATCACGGTAGCACCCCGGTGGACCGCAATCCGAAACCATCCCATGTGCCAAATCCAGCAACCCAGACATCCTATGGTAATCCACGTGGGCAATGCTCGCGTGTGCCTAATCCAGCACCCCCTTGTACTACAATCCAGAACGCCCCGGATTAACACAATCCAGCAAACACATTAGGAGAAAAAAGCCAGCAAGCAACTGGTACCCATGCCAGCCACCAAACTGATACGAAAAATCCAGAAACCCACCTATGTACACAATACAGAACGCCCTTGGACCCAATCAGAACCATGTGACCCAACAGCACAATTGTACCCAATACAAGCACCCAGGAGCCCAAGCAAGCACACACGACACAATCCAAGCACACACTTGTGACAAAAGCCAGAACCCCTCGGGGGACACAAGGAAGCACCCCTTGACCCAATCCAGCAAGGACCATGGACCCAATCCAGATAACCTCTGACACAAGCAAGCACCCTTGGAACACAAGCCAGCAACCCCTGGTACCCAGAGACAGAACCACCGAGGGTACCCAAGCCAGCCAACCCGGGGCAAAAGCAGCACCAATGGTACCCAATCCAGCAACCACCTGGGCCCAATAGTCAAGCACCCCCTGGACCAAGAAAGCACCCCGGGCACCTCAAGACCCTAGGGACTCTCAGCTCCCAGTAATGCCAAGTCAACACACAGCAAATAGACACAAAAAAACAGGGGGAAAGAGCAGTCTTGTTAGCAAAAAAGCTGTGAGAGAAGCAACAATAAAGAAAGTGAGGCAAGGAAAGTCATGTACCATTAAAAAAGTCCCATTAGTAAGAAACCAAAAAGATAAACTAGTTCTTTAAATATGTATCAGCACCCTAAACCTAAAAAAAATAAGAGTCTTTAAAAAAGAAATAGGGAAATAACTGAAGAAAACTTGAAAGTGCTTAAAAAGTTAGACACTTTCTAAGACGTAGCAGTTACACCGAGACAAAGATCCAGTCAATCTTAAGTATTTATTTAAACAAAAGAACAACAATGATGAAAACAAGTAAGCTTAGGATTTGAGGAGGACTATCAACAAAGGACCGCTAGAGAAGGAAAGAAGAAGTAAAGCAGCCAATTGCACCTTCTAACTAAAATCAGAATAATGAAGCGTACCCAGCTGCAAGAAATACGAAAAGATGCTACTTAAAATACTGTTAAAACAATTATTCCCCCCAATTCAACATTATAAAGCCCATTAATTCTAATCAAAACTTCACTTTAGTTCAGTATTAATAAAAAGTAACACAAGCCCTAAGTCACTTCCTAAAAAACTTATCTACGTGTGGCACACCACCAAAGCTCTAGAAAACTGGAAAAAAAGAAACCAAACTATAAAACAGCAATTAACCAAATTAATAATTAAAACCCAAATGGCTAAGTAAAATATTGCCTTAGCATTACTTAACATAAAAACAATCCCAATGCAAATAAAGGCTTTCAGCATATAAATGCTTTATAGAATGCCCTGCTCCAAAAAAAATACCCCCAAAATCAATCGTCTATAAAAGATCATGACTATGCAAAAAACACATCAAAAAAATTAGAAACATTGGCACAAAACTACGAGTAAAAAGAGAAGAATTTGCTCAATCAGTCCCTCTAAGGTTTAGAATATACCAAAATAAAACCAATGTGACTAAGTATGAATTAAAAGCTAAAACAAAAAGTTTGTCTTCCTAGGTGGGAAGTGTCCATATTCTAACTCTGCCTAACCACAAATACTAGCTTACAAACTGCAGAAAAAGGCTGGACCCACACGTCACAAATCAAAGGAACCAGTAAAACCCCAACAGAGGACACCAGCTGAATCTCCAGTGCAGAGTACCTCTACCCCTGTAAAAAACTAAAAATAAAACTGAAAAAGAGACTGATGCATGTCACATAAAGCACTCCTACTTAAAGTTTGCAAAACCAATCTCATCCACGGGAAGTGGGAATGTCCCACTCCAAACTGTAAATGGGATAGCCATAAAGTTGTTTAAAGTGTTTTAAATCGTCAAAAATTGGTAGTATACAAACCTTTAATATTAGGGACAGATCCCAGTGTCTTTTTGTTATATCTGCCAATGAGAAAAATAAGAAAAACCAATGAAAAACATTGTGAGGCAGCACATTAAAAAAAGAAAAATATTAAAATAATGAACAAATTAGTGGAGCACTTAAGTACACAAAACACAAGCTAAAATGAATTGACAAAAAATACCAAAGGCAAAATAAATAAAGAGATAGAGTGTGACAAAGACAGATACCTAACAAATATAAATTAAAGTAAAGGAGTGCAGGAAGCACGCATCACTAGAGAAAGAGAAGACATAAACAACCCTATCGCCAAGTCAACATTCTCCAAAGCTTAAGAGCCAACTCGCCTAAACATTAAGGAATTGGGCTCCACATATGATCGCTATGTGTAAAGTAAACAGCTATAAAGCAAAAGTAACAATCAAACCAAAAGCATCAGAACTAGATCCCAAAAGTTTATAAACTCTGTACAAAAAGACAAAACATCTCAGCCCTTCAATGCCACCTAAGGGGCCTTAAAAAGGCAGAGAGTTCAAAGCCCTGGAGGATTATGTTCACTGTCCTGCCCTTGTACCCCAAGGCAATGGTGGAACAGCCTCAATCCTGAGCTCCACAAATACACAAACGAGCGCAGGATTAGAGCCTGTGTCCCCTCCATTCTGGGACAAAAGAAATCCACGCATGGATCAGACGGGAGAATGGAATCAATATTTATGGCCATTCTCAAGCTGAGGGGAAATGTATGACCAAAAACCAATAACCATGGTAATATGTTGGTAAATTATATGGTGGAGAAAATTAAAAAAGACCAAAAATTTCTTCCAGGATGAGCCCGTGATAAAACAACTTCCTGACAAGTAATGACGAAATGGATTTGTTTGCAATATGACCGAAATTTTTTGTTTTGCAAGGATAATGAAGGGGTAATCCAAAAAAGTAGGATGAAACCAATAATCAAAATTAAAGAGAACAGGAGTCAAAAGCAAAAAGGAAAAGAATAAAGCAAAAAAAGTCAAATTAATTAAGCAAACAATACAAGCAGTTGGAACAGCAGCATAGCAACTGGGATTTCCTAAGCTCAAATAAGAACCATTTTGTAGATCTAATTCAAGAAATTCCTACAGAACTAGAGTTATCTAAGTGTTGGATATATGGGGGACTTAAATCAACTGAAAAATGGCCATGGAGGGGTGAGAGCCTAGCTCCAGAACAATTCCTAAACTGGAATCATACTCAGATTTCCAAAACATTGAAACAACCTGAAAGATGGGTTTTGAATCATCAAATAATTGGGACAATTTGCATCAGAAGAGAAGGACAAAGACATACTGAAGTAGTGGGATATACTCTGTGCATGTCCACTTTAGCAGTAAATTCAAATAATAACACTAAAACTTGGCAGCCAGAAACTCCTGCTGGATATTGGAGTTTAACAAGGGAGAGAAATTGTGAATGGAATGACCAAATTAAGTTGTGTTGGCGTAAAAGTTCTGGAGCTAACCCTTACCAATCCTTAAATGGCCTAAGAACATACTGGGGAAAACCAGAGACTGTAAATGACCAATGGAAAGCACCAAATGGAATATATTGGATTTGTGGACAAAAAGCTTACAGTGAATTACCCCATAGGTGTAAAGGATCCTGTACTTTAGGGATTATACAACCCTCCTGCTTTGTACCACCAATGTCCAAGAGTAATCTGTTGGGAGCACCCCTGTATGAAAACCTGAACAGAGAAAAAAAGAGAATTAAATCTGGAATTTCCAAGGGCAGGAGGAAATCGAAAATGGGGAGAAGATGAATGGCCTGCAGAAAGAATAACAGCATCCTATGACCCAGCCACTTGGGCTCCAGATGGAACTTGGGGATATAGAACCCAAATTTATCTATGAAATTGGTTAATAAGACTTCAGGCTGTAGTAGAAGTTGTTTCAAATCATACTTCTGATGCCCTGGGGTTACTAGCTGAACAACATTCACAAATGTGAGCATTTGTATATCAAAACAGAATTACTCTGGACTGTTTGTTAGCTGAGGAAGGAGGAGTTTGGGGAAAGTTCAATGAGTCCGAGTGCTGTGTGGAAATTGACGATTATGGAGAAACTATTAAAAATTTTGCTGCAGAAATTAAAAACGTAGCACATGTACCAGTTCAAAAATGGAATTCCATCCTCCAAGCTTCATGATGGGACCAGCTGTCTGGAGGGGGAGCCTGGTGGAAGAAAATAGGATTCATAATATTGTGTTCATTAACTGAGTAATTGTTTTTACCTTGCCTTATTCCATGTTTTATCCAACTAATCCACTCTGTTATTCAAGGCATGCAGGTTGCTGTAATGCCTGTAGACCCTGAACCAGCTACAGGAAGATTTGATCATTCTGGAAAAACAGCTAAAATAATGAAATTGAAGAAAAAGGATGAAAAAGGAAAAGTTTCTAAAGTTTTGGCTAAGTTCAAAACCCAGACACGAATGAGTAAGATAAATGAAAATTTAAAGAAGCAGAAGGGGGACTGTGGAATATGAAGTTATAGTACATGTTGGGTAAATAAAAATAATTGGTGTAACTGTGATGGTGAAATATGTGGAATACAGCCATGGAACAGTTCTAAAGATGAGTTATAATAAACATGGAAATCAAAGCATGGAAGAAGGCCTTTTGAATTAATCTTTTTGTACACAATTGACTACTATAGATCTTAAGAAGTTTTGTAGTAAGAATATGTGAATTATAACTTTAGATGTTGCTTTTTCTTTCAACAAATACTTTCTAATTGTAACAAAGCCTTAAGCTGTTTTGTAATAAGAGCTTTCGAATTATAGATTCAGAACATTGCTTTGTATTAGGATTTTGAAAACTGTAGCTGTAGAATGTCTAAAAGGTTTAAAAAAAAAAAAGGAAGTGAGTCTATCTCAAAATTCCTAATAAAACAGTGAAAAAA
>JAGMWU010000546.1:0-28454 GCA_018697195.1 Certhia americana | reverse complement strand
GGATCAGGTATTTCCTGGGGAAATGATCATTCCCAAGGTGGGATCAGCAGCTCCATGGGGATTCCCACATCGGATCCCATTCCCACATCAGACCCAACACGGACACTCCAGGTCACTAATCCTTGGTGTCCTCCACCCGCACATTCCCTGTTCCCATAATGGGATCCAGGAAATCTGTTGGATCAGGTGGAAGGAGGGTCGGACTCTCAAATAAAACGGTTTAATTCCTGGAAATCTCCTGGAAGAGAAAAGGAATTCAGCCCTGGGCTGGCTTTGGCTGTTGGGAGGTTTTGTGTCCTCAAATCTCCAGGAATTCCAGGTCTTTCCTTTCCAGGGATTGGGATTGAGCAGATCCCAGGTCTTGGAACTTCAAAAATTCGATAAAAATTTTTTTTAAAATTCAGATGTCGCCAGAGCAAGCAGAATTTCCTGCTGACTGGAATTTCCACCTGCATCCCTGGAGGTGACAGGGACGAGTCCTGTCCACTCTTGATCCTCATATCCTGGCTGGAAAAAAAGCCCAAATTCCCTCATTTTCCCCATCCCTGGAAATCCCCAAGGCCAGGCTGGATGAGGCTTGGAGCAACCTGGGAGAGTGGAATGTTTCCCTTTGGAATTCCATGATCCTGAAGGCCCTTTCCAACCCCAACCATTCCATGATTCCGCGAGTGTTTTCCCAGATCTTGGCTGCATCCCTCAGGGAAGATCCACAGCTGGGAAGGAGCTCCAGAGGTTTCCTGGTGGAACCTCCCAGTCCAGGTTTTATCCCACGAAATCTTATTTAAATATTTCTGGATCAGCTCAGCTCATCCGGTCGGCAAAAGGAATTCAGAAGTGGGGAAGCTTTTGTTGGAATTCACACCCGGAGCTTCCCTTAAAATTTAGGATTTAGGAGCCAGAGCATCTCCAGGTTTGGCTGGAGATGCTGGAGGCCACTCCCAATCCATTCCTCACATCCATGGGGACGTTCCATCCCACCCGTGCGGGTCAGGGATGCCTCAGCCCTTGGAATCCACGGGGAATTTGTGTTGCCGAGCTCCTGGATCCCTCCGGAATCGCTCCGCAATTCCACGGCGTGGAGGGATTTGTTCCAATTATCACTCGGATCTGGCTCGGGAACCAAAGCTTTGTCCTGGTGGTCAGCAGAGCCTTTCCAGTGGGATTTTCCAGCGTTTCCCTGGGATTTTCCACGCTTGTCTTAAAACGGTGGCTTTTCTCCGGAGCGCGACCTGACAGCCGTGAAATCTCGGAGCGGGAATGTCGGCCGGATTTGGTGTCGGGTCGCTGGGATTTTCCACGCCGTCAGGAAGAGTCTGAGGTGGTTGGCTTGAAATCCTTGGAGAAGGTGTCAGGCAGGGGAAAAGAAGCCTTTTTCCATGGAAAACTCGGCTCTGCCACTGCTTCTCCAAGGAGGAATTCCAAGTGGAAGCTTGAAGGACGAGGGAGTGGATTTTTCACCATCAGGAGCGTTTTCCTTGGAGCAAAACGCAGAAATCTGGGAATGTGAGGGGTCTTCACCCTGATCCCACCTGCTGGGAAATTGTGCCCAAGTCATTCCTCAGAATTCCCACTTTTTTTTTGCGCATCCTGGTTCCGAAGGCGCCGGGCTGTCGGAGATAAAACGCAGCCTTTAAATCTTCCTGGATTTAGATATTCCTGAATTTAAATCTTCCTGGATTTAATTCTTCCTGGATTTAAAACTTCCTGGATTTAAATCTTCCTGGATTTAAATCATCCTGGATTTAAAACTTCCTGGATTTAAAACTTCCTGGATTTAAATCTTTCTGGATTAAGTGTGGCTGAGCTGGAATATCCAAGGGGGGGATTCTCTGACAAATCCAATCCCTGGAATGGACCCGCAGGATCTCTCTGGGATCAATAACTCCCCCTCTCCTTACAGCCAGCAGCCAATTCCTGGCTCCAAAAGATCCAAAAAAAATAAAAAAAGAAATTTCATTCCACAGATTTTTGGGATAAAAGACGCCTCAAAGCTCTGAAATACCCGATTTGAGCATCCCAGGGTTTTTCCTTGGAATTCTCCGAGTTTATTTCCTTTCCTGGACGGCACCGGGAAGGACCTGCCGTGCCCGGGTTCGGAAAACAGGTGGATCCATGACATAAAATCTCCACAGCATCTGCTGCTCCAGGGTTTTCCAGGTCCCTGCAGGGATTCCCAGCCTTCCTCCACGACGAGCAGGAAGAGAAACCGAGGAGACTCCGGAAAACCGCGCGGGAGGATCCTCAAGGACTTCCTTCCCAATGTCTGCAGCCAGCAGGAGCTCAAGGCTTGGAATTCCCGGCCTTTCCTCACCCAAATGTTGGATTTTCCCAGCTGGATGGCATCTCCTGGTGTGAGGAGCCAGGAGTGACTTGGGAGAGCTGGGAATGTTCACCTGGAGAAGGGAAGGATCCAGGGAGAGCTCAGAGCCCCTTCCAATGCTCCAGGAGAGCTGGAGAGGGAATTTGGGATTTGGGATGGAGGGATGGGACACAGGGAATGGCTTCCCACTGCCAGAGGGTGGGGAAAGTGGGATTTAGGAAGGAATTCTTCCCTGGGAGGGTGGTGTGGGGCTGGAATGGAATTCCCAGAGAAACTGAGGCTGCCCCTGGATCCCTGGAATTATCCCAGGCCAGGCTGGAGCAATCAGGGATAGGGATTTTCCCTTCCATCCCAAACCATAGGTTTGAGAACTCGGTGAAGTTTTTCCATGGATTTTCCATGAAATTCCCATGGTTTGATGAAGGTTTTTGCTCCCCTCCCAGAGCAAAAAAAACCAACCAAAAAAAAAACAAAAGGAATTTTTTTAAACCTGGAATTGTTGGATTTTATTTGCTGCCTGTGGGGACAAATCTCTGTTTTTTCCAGTTCCATCCCCCCGGGACAACTTCTCCTATCCCAAGTTCCATCCAGCCTGGCCTTGGACATCTCCAGGGATCCAGGGGCAGCCACTGTTTTTCTGGGAATTGCATTCCGGTGTTTGCTTGCTTTGCTTTTTCCCATTTTCACCTCTGTTGGAATCCAAGGATTCCTGTGCTCAGGGCACGGAATTTTCTTCTCTTTCCACCCTTCCGGAATCCACGGCAAAGAGCCGGATCCATCATCCCAGCTGAGTTGTCCTGGAGATTTTTTTTTCATTTAAGGATCACCTGGAAATTCCCCGGCTTCAGCCTTTTCCCCTGGTTCCATGAGATCCCAAAATTTCCCAAATTGTGAGGCAGGATGTTGGGAAGGATCCCAAATTTCATCTTCCAATGTTTTTTTGGGGTGTTTTATCCCTGTTTTTGGTTTATTCCCACCCATTTCCCGGCAAAAATCCAGCTCTGGGTGACGTTGGATGTCCCCATCCGTAGCGAAGGGGTCGGAATTCCATGGTTTTTTAGGCCTCTTCCAATGGTTTGGGTTATTCCCAGCCTGGCCTTGGACACTTCCAGGGATGGGACATTGCCGGAGTGTGACGGAATTCTTTGGTAGGATCTCCCAGCATTCCCAAATTTATCCAAACATTTCATTTCCCCCCCCCAACAGGAGATTTTCCTGCTCCAAAATTCCTTCAGCTTCAACTTCCTTTCCCCTTTCCCAGCTCCAACAGTGCCGGCTCTCATCCCATTCATCCAGCTGAGTTTTTCATGGAATTCCCATGGAATTCCAAGATCCTTGAATCCATTTTCCAGGCTGTTTTCCTTAATTCCATTCCTCGAGATCCTGAAGCTCCTGAGGATGGAACCATCCACGGAAATATTTGGGGATAACCAGCGGAAAACGCATTCCCAAATAATCCAAACAAGCTTGGACTCCCCTTCCTCATTCCATCCTTAAATATTTTTCCAGGGAAAAAAAACTCTCCTGGCTCCCAGCTGGGGTGGAAATCAGGAGCTGAAGCTTTTTAATATCCTTTCCTTGAATTCCCCTCTCCGGATTAGGCGGATATTTGCCTAATTCCTCCGAGCCGGCCCCGAAATTCCGGTTGCGTAATTCCAAAGAAAACCATCTTTGAAGTTTTATTGGGAGCGTAATTAAGAGTATGAAGGGCAGGGATTAAAGCCGAGGATTTGGAGCCGGGATTTCATTTCTATTCCTGGCTTTTGCCACGGAGCTGAGCTATTTCCGGCCGCTGACTTTCCCTGGTTTTCCCAAAAAAAGCTCGGGGAATGGTGCCACTTCCTGATCCAGGTGAGGAGGAGAAAAAAAAAATCCTGCTGGATTAATTGATTTTAAAAAAAAAAAATGGAATTGGTGAGGTGGAAGCTGTGTTGGTTAGAATTTAGGGAAAATAGTTCAGGGAAAATCAATTTTATTGATATAAAAATATCTTGGTTAATGGGAAATCATTTTTCCCACTGGAAAATCATATTTGTTAATGGAAAATAATTTGTGAATGGAAAAATCAACTGTTTTAGTGGAAAGTCACCTTAATTATTGGAAAATTATCTTTATTAATGGAAAATCATCTTTGGTAATGGAAAATCGCACTTATTAGTGGAAAATAATCTTAATTATTGGAAAATTGCACTTATTAATGGAAAATCATCTTAATTAGAGGAAAACCACCTTAATTAATGGAAAATCATACTTAATGAAAAATCATCTTAATTATTGGAAAATCATCTTAATTATTGGAAAATCGCACTTGTTAATGGAAAATCATCTTGATTAATGGAAAATCACCTTAATTATTGGAAAATTACATTTATTAATGGAAAATCATCTTGATTAGAGGAAAATCACCTTTATTAATGGAAAAATCATACTTAATGAAAAATCATTTTAATAATTGGAAAATCACCTTAATTACTGGAAAATCACATTTATTAATGGAAAATCATCTTTATTAATGGAAAATCATCTTTGTTAATGGAAAATCGCACTCAATAATGAAAAATCACATTTATTAGTGGAAAATCACCTTTATTATTGGAAAACCAGGGTTATTAATCGAAAATTATCTTTATTATTGGAAAATCACCTTTATTATTGGAAAACCATGCTAAATGAAAAATCATATTCATTATTGGAAGATCACCTTAATTATTGGAAAATCACATTTATTAATAGAAAATCACCTTTATTCATGGAAAATCACCTTTTTCATTGGAAAACCCACACTCATTCATGGAAAATCACCTTCTGAGTGTCACGGAAAGGCTTTGGATGTATCCCTCATCCCGACGATTTGATGGATAAAAAACGGATCATCCGGCTGTTGAAGGTTCATTCCCAATGTTTGGCTCCTCCCAGGCCCATCCCGGATCTTCTCCCAATCCAAATCCGTATCAAAAACCAGCCAGGCTGGAGCTCTGAGGAATCCTACGGATCGAGGGAAGGTTGGGAAGAAATTCCTGAAGCTCAGCAGTAGCCAGGGGATGGAGAAACCGTTGGATCCGGGAATGCTGGGAATGTGAGGAAGGGAAGTTGGGAATGCCTCGGAAAGTCCTGGGAAGATTTAATCCTTGTTTGACCACAACTGGACAACCTCGGGTCACTTTGGGTTATCCCAAAACCGCAGAAACTCGGGAGAATCCAGTGGGGAATCACCAGGACACTTCTCCAAAACCAAAGCCGGGTTTCCGAACCGGTTGGGATTTGGGTCGGAATCGGTTTTGCTTCCTGTGATTGGCTCCGAGCGATTTTATCCCTTGGGATTTCTGGGAATGCAATCCAGCGCCCGTAGCCCTCGGTGCCAATTTGGGAATCCGTTTGGATTTTTTCCAGGTTTTTCCCGGGTTGTTCCAGGCTGGCCAAGAGTGGGAATGCCTGGTAAGGTGGAGACTGCAGGAAAGACCTAAAACATGGAATAGTTTGGGTGGGAAGGAATGGGAAATTATCCCATTCCAACCCCTCTTCCATGGGCAGCGTTCCCACCAGGGTTCCACCATCCCAGCCTGGAATATTCCATGGGTGGAGCATCCAGAGATTCTCCTGTGTTTCGCCACCCTCATTGTAAAATTCCTCCTTTAATCCAACTAATCCGTTAGTCAAGCAAAATCCAGAAGGATTTTGGCTTAAAAACCTTGGAAAAACAGCTGGCCAAGGGTAGGGGCCACGCTCCGTCGCATCCAGGATGGCTGGAATTTTGTTTAAATGTTAAGCAGGAATTAACTGGGAATTCTGCCCTGGGCTTTCCAGCTGATTCCAGAGGCTGCTCGTTAATGCTGGAGCCTCAGCCGGTGGTTTTTTAATGATTCCCAAAAACTCAGCTCATCCCGGAAAAGCGAGCGCGGCCGGCTCGGCCAGGCCCGGGAATGCACAACCACCGCTGATCCCTAAGGAGATTCCCAGCAGGCGGAATCTTCGGGATGGATTTGCTCATCCATCAACTCCACCGGCGCAGAAACCTCGTCGGAGAGGGATCGGGGGAGGCCGGGAATTCGTTTGGATGCAGGTAATTAGCACTGATGGGAAACGGAGAGGATGGATGGAAACCAAGCCCTGGCTCCGATGGATTGGGATGAACTCGGAAGCGACAACTCCGGAAAACTCCAAGAAAAACCCACCCATGGATGAGGGAAGTAGGAGCACGTGGAGCTTGATCCTGGCACTTGGAAGAGAAATCTGGGATCTGGAGGAGTGGGAATTCCCTCCTGGAGGGGTGAGGACCTTGCTCATGGCGGTGGGAGGAGCTGTGGGTCCATCCCACATTGGGAATTCCGTTGGGACTGACGATCCCGTTTTTGTCCGTGACCGGGATCCAGCGGAGTTTTTAGGCGGAATGCCCGACATTCCCGCCAAACTTTCCTCAGGGATGCTGCCGTGCGGGATGGGGGGTGGAGTGCTGGGAAGCAGATCCGTAGGGAAGGACCTTGAACAGCTCCTGGACTCTCCTGGAATCCTGGAATCACGGAATGGTTTGGGTTGGAAGGGTCCTGAGAGTCCATCCAGTTCCTGGCCAGGAACGCTTCCCGCTATCCCGGGTTGTGCCAACCTGGCCTTGGACACTTCCAGGGATGGATCTGGGGAATCCATCTGGATTCCAGCATGGATTTGTGGATCCATCTGGATTCTGGCATGGATTTGGGGAATCCATCTGGATTCCAGCATGGATTTGGGGATCCATCTGGATTCTGGCATGGATTTGGAGGTCCGTCTGGATTCCACCCTGGATTTGGGGAATCCATCTGGATTCTGGCATTTATTTGGGGAATCCATCTGGATTCCGCCATGGATTTGGGGAATCTATCTGGATTCTGCCATGGATTTGTGGATTCATCTGGATTCCAGCATGGATGTGGGGAATCCACTTGGATTCTGGCATGGATGTGGGGAATCCATCTGGATTCCAGCATGGATTTGGTGAACCATCTGAATTCTGCCATGGATCTGTGAACTCAGCTGAATTCCACCATGGATTTGGGTACAGCACTGGGATCCAGCCTTTCTCTCAGGAATCCTGGAGGAGGAGGAGGAGGAGGAGGAGGAGGAGGAGGAGGAAATCCATTCACACGCACTGGCGAGGAAAAAGGGATTAAGCAATTCCACACCGCCATAATTCCAGAGCTAAATCCCATTAAAATCAGCTTTCACAGGAGCTTAGTTTTATTCCCTCCTTGCTCCACTAAAATTTTGCAGCTTTATCCTATTAGGAAGATTTGTTTCTTTTCCCTCTTTTTTTCCCCCTCCCGAAACCAACATCGGATCCGAATTTTATTAACAGGAGAGATTTATCGAGGAAAAATCAGGAGATTTTAGCTGGGTTTATTTTGTTTTTTCTTTTGAATAAAGAAAATTATTTCTCCAGATGTTTTCTGATTATTTGCTCCGTGTTTTCCAAACGGGACTGATTCCAAGCACATTCCCACCAAATAGGGCTGTTAAGGCAAAAATAAACCTTTTCCAGTGCTCATTGGCAGTGGAGATGGATAATATTGGAAAAATGGGATCAATCCACGATTCCTGGGAAGTGCTGGACGCTCTTGGCATGGATCCACAACCACTGGAAAAGCGTGGAGCCAAAACTATGGATCAAGAGCGGGTTTGATCCTACGGGAGAGGCTTGAAGTCCTCCTTGAATCCCACAAAATCCTGCTTGGATTTCCAAATCTGAATTCCCAAAGCCTTCGCTGAACCCCACCAAGTCCAGAAATCAGCTTGGGAATTCCATCCCACACTTCCCGTGTTTTTCCAAGCGTGGTGTCTCTTGGAGTTGGTTGTTGGCTTCTCCGTTTTCTGGGATCAAGAGCTCTGCAGGCTCAGATTTAGGGGAAAATGTGGCAAAAATGGTTTTATTGGGGAGAGAATTTTCCTCTTCCCATATTGGCTCCGACCATCCGAGGTGGCTGAAGGGTGGGATGAATCCGGGAGATGTTTGGGATCTGCTCAGATGTTTTTAGGGAAAACTTTGTCTTTGAAGGGTTGGACGCGACTCCAAGCTGGAGCAGATCCAGGACAGGTGGATCCCATCCTGACGGGATTGATCCCCATTAATCCTAGAGGAGAGGTTGATGGTAATTCCCCATTCCTGTTTTCCAGTTCGTCGCCTTCCGGAGTGTTCGAGAAGGAATACGACATTTATCGGGATTACAGCACGGAAGGACAACTCCTGCACTACAGGTAGCCGGAATTCCCTCTGGGATTGGAGCCGGGGTGGGGCAGTGAACATCACTGGTGTTTTATTCCCGCTTTTCCAAGCCTTTTCCTCATCTCTTCCCTTTGTGTGTTGCCTTCAAGTCCTTGTGGAATCCCAAAAGTGCTCAGTGATCCCCAAAAGTGATCGTTGAACCCCAAAAAGTCCTTCTTGATCCTCAAAATTCCTTCTTGAATCCCACCGAGTCCTTCTTGAATCCCAAATCCTCACTGAACACCCAAAATTCTCACTGAACCCCACCAAGTCCTTGCTGAGCCCCAAAAATCCTCGCTGAAACCCAAAACATCCTCAATGAATGCCAAAATTCCTTCTTGAATTCCAAATCCTCACTGAACACCCAAAATCCTCACTAAACCCCAAAATTCCTTCTTGAACCCAAAATCCTTAATGAACCCCCAAATTCCTTCTTGAACCCAAAATCCTTAATGAACCCCCAAATTCCTTCTTGAATCCCAAATCCTCACTGAACCCCAAAATCCTCACTGAACCCCAAAATTCCTTCTTGAACCCAAAATCCTTAATGAACCCCCAAATTCCTTCTTGAATCCCAAATCCTCACTGAACCCCAAAATCCTTAATGAACCCCAAAATCCTCACTGAACCCCAAAAGTTCTTCTTGAATCCCAAATCCTCACTGAACCCCAAAAGTCCGTGAACCCTAAATCCTCACTGATCACCCAAAATCCTCATTGAACCCCAAAATTCCTTCTTGAATTCCAAATCCTCACTGAACCCCAAAATTCCTTCTTGAATCCCCCAAAAGTCTTTCATGGACCCCTCCAAGTCCTTCTTAAATCCCCCAAATCCTCACTGAACCCCAAAAAGTCCCCGTTGGACCCCACCAGGTCCTTGTCAAACCCCAAAAATCCAAGACAAGGATAAGATCGGATTTTGGGGATTTATGGAGTCGCTGCCTACCTGAGAAACCCCAAATTCCTGGATTTTTTCTGGAGCTGGGGGTGAGTGGAGGCACCTCCAGCTCTTCCTTTGCTTTCCATGTTGGAAACAGAGACCAGGAAGAGCGGGATGCTCCTCATCCTTTTTCCTGGCACGTTTTCCAGCTGTTCCAAGCTGGTCTCCATCCCGATCCAAGACACGTGCGGGTGGAAAATCCCCCCACCGTCGGCACTGGCCGCGTTCCATCCCGGAATTCACCGCCGCCAAGTGACCTCCTGGGAAACCTCGGAATTAATTGCCACTCTGGGAAGAGAGGGAAAGAATTCCCAGGTTAATCCAGGAGGGAAAACCGGCAGGGCGATGGGAATCGGGTTTTTATCCTCGCCAGCCAAACGCTCTCAGTGAATCCATGGGCAATCTGCGGGTGAAACTCCTGGGAAGGAGCAAGATTTGGGAAGCGTGGAGCTGTTTGGTTGGAAAACAGGGATTGGGAAAACAGTGGGAGCCGAGCCAGAATCCGGGGGGGATTTGTCAGTGACAGGGATTTGGGAGAACTCGGATTTGGGTTGGTGGCAATTAATTGAAATCTTGGGTGTCACCGCGCTCGTCAGCTGTCGGCATCGACGCTTCCTGCCTCTTCCCGATCCCATAAAAACCCAGGGAGCAGCTCTGGCTGCCCTTCCCCCAGCCGGGCCTCCAGCCAAGGAGCTAATTAGCAGCTTTGCTTAATTAGCTGTGAGTGGACGTCCGTCGGTTTAACCCCGTCAGCGCCACGGGGCTGGAATCGGAGCTGGTGAGGAATTCCTGTTGATGGGATTCATTGTGAGGAGAGGGGGGGAGGAAAAATTAATGGTGGAATCATGGAATGGTTTGGGTGGGGGATCAAAGGTCATCCTGTCCCACCCAATTCCAAGGGCAGGGATATATTCCGGAATATCCCAGGTTGGTCCAAGCCCTGTCCAAGCCTCTGGACTTTCGGGCAAGCCACCATTTCCTACTGTGCAGGGAAGCACTCCACTCTTTCAAAAACACACAGTATGAAACCGAGTCCATGTCACTTAAAGCAGACTATGTGGTCAAAATAAATTTTTACAGCAAAGGTCCACAACATCCCTCTGTGTATCACGCAAACCTCGCTGGCCGCCGTGGAAGTGCTCAGCTTCCCACCGCAACAAATTTTCTACACACAGTTTGATTTAATCTGGCTCTGAAGCCCCAATGGACAGCCAGGCCAGCCAGATCCACCACCACAAAGACAACTTTCCTTGCAGATCCCGGCCACTATCTCAGATGGTTGATCGTGCACTCTGCAGTGTTTCTTGTTTCCTTTTTGTTCTTTTTGGGCACACCACACCCAGGAGCCCACCTACCCCCTATAGGGATTTTTTTTTCAGCACCTCTCTCTGCACTTCCTGTGGGGATCCGCTATACCATATTGTTCTTATGGTGAAGGGGGCTTGCTTTTTTTACCCTTTTTTTTTCCTACGTGAGAAACTTGTGTGAGCTAGGGCATGAAGCACAGCAGTGATTTTTTGGGGGATTTGTCAGGAGTAGGTACAGTGCTGTGCAGTTCGTGGTGTGGGTGTTACACCGGGTGAATCCTTGGAACAAGGTGGCGCGTGGCGTGAGCTGGAAGGCAGCCACCCAGCCACACCGAAAGCTCCAAATGAAGAGGGCAAACACGGTTTCAAGTATTTCCATATTACTCATTTATATCTTGAGCTGCATTTCTCTACATCCCCCCATAGAGAGAAGATCTTTGTTTAGAGCATATTATTTTTTTTTTAGACGTCAAGAAGCTGTTAGACATTTCAGTTCCCTCCAGACAGAGGGGAAAACTTTATTTCATTCAAACTACAGAAAATATAAATAAAGTAGTACATTCCAATTTAGTTTTTTTTTTTTTTACTGCGTGTTGTTACGGATCAGGGCCGAGATGCACTAGGAGTAAAACTACCCTTTGTACATACGGAGGTAAAGCTAAGGCCCTTCAAAAAACTAGCTTACTTCAAAGAAATTGCCCACCTACCTATGAGCGTGGTTCCAACTTTTTTTTTTTTCGATAACAATAATAGGCACAACATAGAAAAAAAAAAATGAGAGATTGACTAACTACTAGGTTGTAAGCAAACCAATAATTCATTAAGAAAGTAAAAGAGCCTTTAGAAAATAAACAAAACAGTTTTTTTTTCTTACTTTGGGAAAAAATAGATGAGTCATTTTGCTTTGTCTACGATATATTCACACACACTTCAAGTATCATTTTCCCGATTATCATCCTTAACAGGTAGCGATAAGAAATGAAACCAATACAACAGTAATTTGCCAAAGAAGTCACCACAACGAGTTTATACTGGGTTTTAGAACACCTCTGGGAATATTTTCCTTTCTACCCACCCCCCCCTCACGTCTTTCGATCCGGTGTCACAGATGACTAAAAAAGCAGTGGACTAGAACTCCAGTGTAATTTTTACCTTTATTTTTTTCAACATGTTTTAGTAAGGCTGAAAAGCATCAGGATTTAGAAAACTGGAGAACCAAGCAAAAGTCATAGCCAGTCAGGTCATAACACCCCCGCCAAGTCATAAACCCCAAAATTCAACAGCTAAGCTTGTCACACGCTCAGTACTAGCAGGGAAAATTAAAAAAAAATTAATTAAATCGAGTATGTTTAGTTACGCAGGCAAATTTGTTTATAACAACAGGGCAGACTTCATGCTAGGATGTTTTCACATTTAAGGCATAACACCAAAATAACAAGTTAATGCTGGGAGCAGAACAAAAATCATGTTGCACCGCCATAATTCACATTTAGTCGGACATCCGAACCTGCTATGCCCGAAAACTAGAAACTTCAAGGCTAGGGAGGGGAACCCCCAAAAGTTCTTTTGGGAAAAGGCCAGGGGGGCAAAAGGTGGCCACCAGGCAAGGAAAAGTGGACAGGTTTTTTTTTTCTTTTTTTTTTTTATTCACCTAAAGGGAAGGGAGAAGGAATTAAGGCGTTTTTAAAAGGGCTTCGCCTGCAGGGCCAGAAGCTAGACAACTTTAAAGCCAAAAAATTCTGGCCCAGAATAATTTCAATTTTAAACTTTTTTAAGAGCCCTTTTAAAGCAGTACAGCAAATCATTCAAGCAGCTGCAAGAATGGGGTTTGGCCCCACAAGGAGATTCAAAAAATGGCAAACTTTGGGATTGAACAGCTCCTGGGGCTCTTGAAGTTGCTGATGGAGGAGGTGCAGCAGGTCCTGTTCCATTAGGGACTGGTCCACACTGCTTGCCCTAATGCACTCTGCACTTCTGGCCTGCCCAAGACAATTTTAGAAGTATAGGTTATGGTTGGAAATGCCCAAATGCTGATAGTTACACCTACTTCCTTCTTTAGTGTCATGGTTTTTGTTATTTTCCATTTGCCCGTTTCTTGCCAATGGGGAAAGGCACCAAATTCTTTTTCTTGCATTATCTTTAATTTTTTTAAAAAAAAAAAAAAAAAAAAAAAAAAAAAAAAAATTTAAGACCTAGTAAAACCTATCACAAAAAAAAAAAAAAAAAAAAAAACATTTTGCAGGGAAAAGGAAAAAACACGCTAAGAGGGCCCAAAAGTCCGTCCTTCTACAGTTCACAAAGTGCCAGGCAGCCCAAAAAGCTTCATGCGTTGAGTTTTAAACCTTCTATACTATCAAGCCCCTCTTCGCCCCTCTTTAAACTTTCGGAAGAGTACTTGCGTTGCAGGAGTTCTTAAAAAACTCTTTGTAAAAACGTCCGGTTCAAAGATCCTCAAAAATATTAAAGCTTCCTGGTAAAAAACACGGGGCAAGGTTCACATATCAACGGGAAGCAAAGATCCATGTAACTTTCAGAGACTAAAATGCAATGTTTAGGGGTTTTTTTTTTTGCATTTAGTAACGAGTCCACAGAATGGAGTTCCAGAGTTCTTTTTTCCAAGCAATTTAGAAGAAAGGATTCGTCCCATTCTAGCTTTAGCCACTCCAAGCTTGGCTAAAAGCCCACTACTTCCAAAAGTAGGTTTCCCCTAATTGGGGGTAAACTAATTAAAGTTAAGTCCTTGAGCTTAGATGACAACTTGATATCACGAGACAGTGGAAGGACAGCAGGACAAAAACAGAAGTAGGACATGAAAAAAACCACCTGCACAGCCAAAGACTTTTTTAAAAATTATACCCAGAAGCGCTATGGACAAGTCACACATATTCCTCATCTGTTGCGTGACCCATCTATTCACTAGGCTGTATTTTGGCACATTCTACACCTCTCCTAGCCCACATCGAGCAATTTCATGTCTCTCCATTGCTCTCGCTTGGTTTTTGTCAGCCATACACCCACTTCTTGAAAAAAGCTTTAGGGACCACTTCTCCGTAGTATGATAGATTTTCAAGCTTACTAAAACCACACAAATTGACCAACAGGCCACTCCTTCCCCAGATGCATGCTTACTATTTTAACATAAGTCAGGAGTGTTTAATAAGCGAGGCCTTTTTTTTTATGTCACTGAATATTCTGCAAACAATATGAGGTACTCAAAAATTACGGCTTTGTCCATCTCATGAGCCTGGGCTGTAAAGGAGATTAAAGGCCACAGTTTATTAATACATGGGAATGCAGAACCTCTCAGCTTTCTCTTAGACACAAATACAAACACACCAAATCATTCAGAAGAAACTTTTTTTAGGTAATTTTTGCCATCGCCTCAAAGCACCCCACAAAGTGATTTTGCAAGCTGGAGGAAAACAAGGTTTTTGTGGTCTTTTCTTCTTCCTAAAAGAGACTTAAAGGCATAGGCTGGTAGTTGTGGGTGACGTCTAGTGTCCCCGTTCTCCCCCCGCAATCCTTCTTTTCTCCTACTGTGCCCAACACAGCCTCCGCCTTCACGAGGTTTTGAGTGAGGCGGGCGCCCGGCCAGGACACAAGTAATCACGTCTTGTGTTGTGTGGTGAGTGTCCACAGACCACCTACTAGCCCCACCACCTTTTCTTTTGTTGTAGTGTGGCTATTATGGACGTTCCGTCGATGAGCGTTAGCAAAGAGCTCCTCCCAACCAGTCAATCGGCACGCCACGGCGCTGGAATCGGACGCTTCGATGGAACGGGAATTGCCTGTTGTGGTGCAAACTTCATTGTGTAACGGAGTGCGAAGGTGTGTACTGGGGCGTGCAGTGAAAAATTTACAATAGGTTGGTGTAATCGGTGGAGGGGTTGGCGCATAGAGCGTGATTCTATATTATTTGGTATCCGTTCCCATCCTCACAATCCAAAGGACAGGGAACTACTTATTCCGGAGAATATCGCAGGTGGTCCAAGCCCTGTCCAAAGCTGGGGCACCTACGACAGGCATATTGTGTAACCGAACGCAGAATGAGAAGAAAATAAAAACTGGTCGTTAGCTACAGGAGCTTTGGCAATGGTTCGCAAAGGGACGTGGGGGATCTTGGGTTGTCCCACTGGAGATTGCTTTATTTTTTTTGCTTATGATTGTTTGCGGAGTCCAGGCTGTATGATAGGAGGGAACAAGAAAATTTTGCTGGCAGGATTGGTGCACCAAACAGAGCTCAAAATTCCATGTGGGCAGGAGCGAGCCCTCAGATCCACTCAGATCCACCTCAGTCATCTCAGATGCCATCTCAGATCCTCTCAGATCCGTGTATGTCAGATGCATCTCAGATCACACACCAGATCACCAGTCCCAATCCATCGCAGTCCATCTCCGATCATCTCCGATCCCATCTCAGATCCATCCGTGTCCAAATTTCCCGGTCTGGTGGTAGACAACGATCTAACTGTGTAAATACTCTGATTCGCGGGTTCTTTTTTAGGATTCCATTTTGTGTAAACAATCTTCAGGTCTTGCAAGCCTAAGCCCCACAGCCTGTTCTCTCAATGTGTTCTTTCACCAACTCCACACTCTCTCTCCTTCAGGCTGAGCCTGGCATAATTCCAGAGGTTTTCCCCGGAAAATTGGCAGAGGGACACACGCGATGAGTCCCACCCGTCATCCACGGTTCTCTGGCAGATGGGAAATCACGGTGAGACCCAGATCACAATTCCTGCCTTTCTCCATCCCCTCCGGATGGGAAAGGAGAAGCTGGAGAACTCCTGGATGTTGGGACAAAGTGTGGGATCAAGGTGGCTTTGAGCAATCCCGTGGGATTCAGCTGGGGATCCTCATCCACAGAATCATCACCACCTCCAGGTGGATCGCCCCAGGAGCTGCAGGAACATCCTCGGGAGCACGGAAGGAGTTTTTCCACTTCCTTGGAACGATTCCTACGGGAGATTTTTCCAGCACAATGAAGATTAGCAGGTCTCATTTAAAGGATGGCGTCGTGCTCCGTCTGCCCGGAAGGCTTTTCCCGGGAAGCCCTGGAATCCCAAATCACAACATTCACCATCCCTGCCTTTAACCCTTTCCCTCCTCATTCCCTCTGGAGTTTTGGTTCCCGGAGCTCCTTCACGTCCTCATTCCATTGAGGGATTTGAGCTCTTTGCTGATCCAAAACCAATCTCCCCATGGGGAAATCCGCTCGTTTTGGGGAAAAATCCCAAATTTCGGCCATCATCCTACGGCTGCATTGTCCAATCAACGGATGGAAGGTCCGAGGCCGCTCCAGCCGGATTTTAGACCAAAATTCCTCAATATTTCAGGACCTTCTTCTCCCTTTCTCCTCCTGACAGCAGGGAAATCACCAAAGTTCTCCGAAGCTGTGGTGAATCCCTCCTCACAGGCCTTGGAGCTGGAGAAGGCTTTACAGCCTGGAATTACAGGAATTTACAGAATTTACAGGAATGTCCCATCCATGAGCAGGGAGAATCCCGTTTTTTCCGTGGGTGTTTTTAGGAGAGCGGGACGGTGGCTGCTTCACCTGCACGGGATCCTCGGCTTGGCCTTCCTCAATTTCTCCAGGATCTCCACATCCGGGAATGTTTGAGGAGGTCTTCAGTCTTCTTCACCACTTCAAAGCAAGGAAATCGGGAATGTGAGGAGGGAATTGGGATTGGCTCCCAAAAATCCTGGCACCACCTTTTGGAGCTCCACGGAACCTCGCGTGGAGGCGCCAGAGGTGATTCCAGAGGTGGGGAGGTGTTTCCCAGGATTTAGGAGGTGGCCGTGGTGGTGGTGCCACCTCTGTTCCAGGAGACAGCCGTAAATTTCCAAAAATTTGTAGTTTTCCAGCTGTTTTTCCCGCCTCTTGGCTCTCCCAGGAGTTTTTGGATTCATCCTCCGTGGTTGGAGGTTCAGTGTCCAAATCCTGCCCTGGCCACGTTCAGCCCTTCTCCATCCGGATTTGTTGTCCTAGTGCCACGTGGATTCAGGGAATGGCCGTAATTTGGCAGAGGTGTGTAAATCCAGGCTGGAAACTCGGGAAGAGACTTGCAGGAGCTTCGGAGAAATCCGGGAAGGAGGTGAGGAACCAACACGTCGGATTTTAGCGCGGTGCCAACCCCGAGTTCACGAATGGGACCATTCCTGATTTTTGGAGGTCAATCCATTCCCTGATTCCTTTGGAAGTGAGGGAAAGGAGCAGAACTGACACCAGAGATTCCCTGAGGAGCCATGAGGTGAAAATCCCATCTTTTGGAAAAAAAAGGGATGAGGGTTGATGGTTGCTCTTAGGGTGGGATAACTTCTGCCCAAACCCCATCCAGCCTGGCCTCGGACACTTCCAGGATGGAGCAGCCACAGCTTTTCAGGGAATTCCATTCCAGCCCTTCACAGGGAAGAATTCCTTCCCAAAATCCCACCTAACCTTGCCCTCTGGAATTGTGGAGCCATTCCCTGTGTCCCTTCAGGGATGAAGGATTCAGGCTGGAGACACCAAGAGGAGGAAAGGCGAAATCCGCTCGGAATAGACAAGAGCTTAAAAAAAAAATTTAAAAAAAAAAAAAAAATCACCATTTTTGGAACTCTTTGTCATTCTCCCGGAGCCAGCGGGAGCAGATTCCCTATTGATCAGTTATTTTGGGAAATGTCACTTCTGGTCTCTTTGTACTTCCCAGCTGATTTCTCCTAACGATAAAGGCTCTTCCGTGCTCCTTCCCCAGCATTCCCTCCTCCCTCTCCCATCTGGAACGATCTCCTCTTGTTTTCGGTGACATTTGGAATTCAGGAACGAGGATTTCTTTTTTTTTTTTTTTTTTTTTTGGGGGGGAAAACTGCTTTAATTTGGGATGACCAGCCCCAAACGTCTCCCGGGAATTTGTTGTGTTGGTCCTGTGCTTCCTCCTGGTGGGATTGATCCCGGAGGAGCTTCCTGGAGAACCCTCGGCCATCACAGATCTCCCAAACCAAGAGGAGAAAATCTGGGGTTTTTTGGGGGTTTTTTGGTTTTTTTTTTAATGGTATTTTTGATGGATATAATCCTTCGGGAATATTTTACTTGGAGAAGGGAATCGTGTGCGGAGGAGCTTCCGGAGGTCGTGGGCATCCATCAAACCAAGATTTTCAGTTTCAACATTCCCAGCACTCCAGAATTCCCCCAGGAAGAACAAACTGGATTTTTTTTTTTTTTCCCCTTCCTGGATATCCCATGGATTGTGTTGTATCCATCAAATCATCCTGGAAAAACGCCATCCTGGCGCTCACCTTCTTCCCAAAAAATCCACTTTAGTGCCCAAATTTTGCAAATATCACCGGGCTCATTCCATTTATTTCTCGGAATCAGCTTCAACCAATCAAAAGGCTTCCTAAAAAAATCAATTCCAAGGAGGAAGTGACACTTCCGGGCACCTAAAGATGGGAAAAGGGATTGGAAGTGTGGAAGAAAGGTTGGAGAGGCCACGGAGGGGTTGTGAGGACCCCAAATCCCAAAAAAACTGAGAAACGAGGGCTTGAGCCGGAATTTAAAATTTAATATTTTAAAATGTAGAACTTAAAACTCCACTCCGAGCCCTGGGATATTGACATACACGGAATTCCACGGAATTCCACGTTAAATTTTTGGGAACAGGTGAAGAGCAGCGAAACCTTGAGGAGGGAAGATTTTAGGATTTCACTCATTTAATTACAAATTATCATCAAATGCGAGGTTTTCCCAGGATTTCAGAGGCCGGATTCCTGTCCTGAGGATGTTTTTCCCAGCTGGGAAATTTCGGATGGATCACGGGAGGCTCCATGCTCTGCTGCTCACCTTTTTCCCTGTTTTTTTTTGTTTTTCATGGATTTTTTCCCGCTGCCGGAGCAGCACCGGGCACCGTTCCAGGCACAGGGAGGGATTTTTCCGCCGGCTCATCCCTGACCCCGGAATTCCCAGCGGGATGCGCTCGGAGCAGGCGGTGCCCAGCTGGGAGGGAAGGGAAGGGGGGGAGGGCCGGGCTGCTTCCCTCATTCCCATCCCAATCCAGCCCTTGGAAAAGGGAATTTTACACTCAGGTGGAAGGCGGAGGGAGAAGATGCTCCCAAATCCCACGGACAGGGGAGGAAGGTGAGGAAAAACGAGGGCGCGGTGGGAATTTGGGAATTCAGGATGGTGCCCAGGGATCCTTTGCTTTTCCCCGGAAAATCCCGCGGCGTTCTGTCGGAAACACGATATTTGAATTATTCCAATCAGGGAGTTTTTTTCCCCCCTTTTCCCCAGGGAAGGGAAAATCCACTTTAATCCCAGCTCTGGATTTTAATCTTCACCTGCCAAGTCTAAACAACGCAGGGGAAGAAATCCTGGAAAAACTCCTGGTTTGGGAAATACTCCTATTTTTAAACCTCCTTCCATCAAAAACCCAAATGATTTGGGGGTTTAAAATAATAAAATTTAATTTTAAAGTAACTCCACCTAAACCTGGCTGTGATTTATTCCCTCAATCCCACCTCGATGGAGCGGAGCCGCCCCTCGGCTCCGTCAAAAGCGTCGGGAGTGCAAAAATCCATAATTTTGGTGTTTTTTTGTGGGATTTTAAGGTATTTTGAGCAGTGGAGGGTCGGAATTCTCGCCGGCATGAATAATGATATGCAAATGAGGGGGCAGAGGAATTCCGGGATGAGGGATCCAGGTTTCTCCTCTCCCTTCCAAAGCTGACTTCCCAAAAAGATCAAGGAGGAGCAGGGGAAGGAGATTTTCGGAGAACATGGAAAAATCCTGCCCTAAACCAGGTGGGAATTATATGGGAATCACGCAAGATTCCCGAAGAAATCGATTTCTCGGATAAGAGATCCGCATAGGGGATTTGGGATTTGGGATTTTGTCATGGAAATGTACGGAGTCAGGAGAAATTTTCCCCCAGGTGGAGAAAACAGCAGGGAGGAGCCGGTGCCAAGCCAGAAATAACAGGAATACTTGGAATTTCTGCCGGATGCTCCATGCCAGCATCCCTTGAATTCCTTGGAGCGGCCACGCCGCTCGCGGGCAGCGATTTAAGCACAAAAATTGCCTTTTTGGGATTCCTGTTACCGGCAGAAAATTCCGTTTATTCCTTTTTTTTGGTGTTTTTTTTTTGTTGTTTTTTTCTTTTGTGGGGTGGGGCTGTTCCGCCGTAATCCACGGAGCTTTCAGGAATATTGCTTCCCGTGATTTAATATTTGGGATTGAGAGCTCATCCCGGACGAGGTGATTTGGCGGCCGCTCCGTTGGGGATTTTTCCTTCGGATCCGCTGCCGCCAGATGCCGGAATATTAATGCCAGCTGCAAAGCTGGGAATTAAGCCTGGGGTTCACCTGGTTTGAGTGGAAACACCTGGATTTAGGAGGGATTTGGGTTCGGGGTGGGGCTGGGGGAAAAACGTGGAAAGGTGGATTTCTGCAGGGAAATTCTGGATGATCCCATTCCAAGCCTTTTCCATAGGCAGGGATGCCTTCCATGATCCCAGGTTGCTCCAAGCCCTGTCCAGCCTGGCCTTGGACACTTCCAGGGGTGGGGCAGCCACGGATTCCCTGGGAATTTTCAGTTACAATCCTCTGTGGCTTTTTTATTTTCTTTCCTCACGATTTTTTGGGGATCTGTGTATAAAAATCGGGATATTCATGAGGGTTAAAGGCATCCAGCTCTTCCAGAAGAAACATGGAGCCATCCAAGATTTCTGGGCGTGGTTAGAGCAGGAAAAGCAGATTTTTCAGGAGCAGAGGAATGTTGGAATTGACTTGGAGCAACCTGGGATGGTGGGAAGTGTCCCAGCCCGTGGCAGGGGATGGAATTGGATGGGCTTTAAGGCCCCTTCCAGCCCAAACCATTCCATGAATCCATGGTTTTGTGGTTGTGGAGGGAATTTTGAGGGTCTGGAAGAGCCCCATGAGGGGCTGAGATCCATCAAACCGAGGTGGAGGATCCCAAACTCATCCTGGTTTTTGACAGCAAGAAGTTGGCAGGAGGCTCAAGTCCCCGGGAGCTCCAAAGGCGCTTCCTAAGATGGAAAAGGAAGGAATAAACCATTCCCAAATCCCTCGGAGCAAGGACAGAGTCATGGACAAACAGGGAGAGGCTGTGGAGCCTCCTGCAGGGAATTGTTTGTGGCTTTTTTGTGGGAATCTTTCCCTCAAAACTCAGCGATTGAACTCGCTCCACCTTTTCCTGGGGGACCAAAGGGACAAATGTCTGGGAATAAACGAGAGCTGGAGAGGGATGAAATGGGAGAGCAGACGGTGCCTCCGGCATCTTCTGTTCCAGCGTGGGATTGGTGACAGGATGTGCTTCCCTGTGCCTCGGGAACAGCAAATTCCAGCTCGGATCCCTCCTGTGAGCCAGGCAGCTCCATAAAATCCGTCTTTGCTCTTCCTCCTGGGTGTCCCGAGGACTTGGAACAGGGAGAGAGGAGATGAAAATCCACTGTGCCAGGGAAGAATTCCTCATGGGAGGATTCTTTCCCAGTATCCAATCCCACGGACAGGGACTCCTTCCACTATCCCAGGTTGCTCCAAGCCTCATCCAACCTGGCCTTGGACGCTCCCAGGGATGCAGGGGCAGCCACAGCTTTTCTGTGAATCCCATTCCAGGGCCTCACCACCCTCCCAGCCAAGAATTCCTTCCCAAATCCCATCCATCCCTGCCCTCCAGCAGTGGGAAGCCATTCCCTGTGTCCTGTCCCTCCATCCCTTGTCCAATATCCCATCCCATCCCTCCCATCTCCATCTCTCAGGGAATACCCATCCTCTGTGCTCCGCGGTGCTTTGGGAGGTTTGGGACCAACATTCCCAAATCCTGCCGGAATTCTCACCCCTTCCCCTCCGTGATGTTCCTCCCCACAGGACCTCATCCCTCCGATGGAACGCCGGCACCAAGGAGCGGATGCTGATCAAGGTGACGGATCGGGAGCCCAGCTTCCTCCTCCACCAAGGCAACGGCTACGCCCCGGAAAACCAACCGGGCTCCCGCTCCCGCCGGCCCTCGGGCGGCCAGCAATCCCCCAACCTCCAAACCTTCTCCTCGGACGCCGACAATTCCGTCTTCTTCCCGGAGAGGAAGCAGTCTCCCTTCCTGAAGAGAGCCGAGCACGTGGGCAGCTGCTCGCCACTGCTGGGCCGGGGCGATTCCTTCTGCTCGCCGCTCCAAGCCCAGCACCGCAAACATTCCAGCGAATCCCAGCCCTCGTCGCCCCGCTACGCCTACGAGCCCCCGCTCTACGAGGAGCCCCCCATGGAATACCAGGCCCCCATCTACGACGAGCCGCCCGTGGACATGCAGTACGAAGCCAGCGGCAGCTACAAGGCCGGCTCGCCGCAGAAATCGCCCATCCGGAAGCCGCACCCGTTCCTTCAGTCGCCCAAGCAAGGCTCCAACTCGCCCTACCAGCAGCTGGTGCTCACCAAACAGAAATGTCCCGACCGTTTCATGAGTCTGGAATACAGCCCGGCCGGCAAGGAGTACGTCCGGCAGTTGGTCTACGTGGAGCAGTCGGGTTCCAGCCCCAAGATGAAGACGGGTTTGAGGCACAAATATTCCCCCAACCCCATCGGCGGCTCCTACTCGCTGCAGCACAGCCCCTGCCTGGTGCGGGACCAACGCCTGGAGATCAAATCGGGCGACTACAGCAGCATGGAGGGACCCGATTTCTGCCCCGGCCCCACGGGCGCCCAGGTGGTGGCCCAGGGAGAGGACTCCATGTCGTGGTCCAGCCAGCAGGACACCTTGTCCTCCACCGGTTACTCGCCCTCCACCAGGAAGAGGAAAAGCAGGAAGCCTTCGGTCAACCACGACGCCAACGCCTCCTCCACGGACGGCTCCGGGGAGCGGGAGGCTTTGGGCGAGCTGGGTGAGGAACGGGCCACGCCGGGACCCAACCGGTCGGCGATGAACCGGACGGAGAGCAAAGCGGCCGAGGCGGAGGCGGCGGCGCGGGGTTTCCCGGAGCCGTTCCTGGCGCAGGCGCGCCTGGCGTGGGAAGCGCAGCAGGCCCACTACCACATGAAGCAGAGGAGCAGTTGGGATTCCCAAAAGGACGGTTCGGGCTACGAGAGCGACGGAGCCCTCCCGCTGCCCATGCCGGGCCCGGTGGTGCGAGCCTTCAGCGAGGACGAGGCGTTGGCGCAGCAGGAGAACAAGCACTGGAAGAGGAACACCTTCGAGAAGCTGGGCTTCCCTCAGATCCTGCTGGAGAAGAGCGTCTCGGTCCAGACCAACCTGGCCTCCCCCGAGCCCTACCTGCATCCATCTCAGGTAACGCTCTTGAGGATGTTCTCAGGTTTGGGGGGGTCTTCACCGCGTGGTCAGTCCTGGTTGGAGGTGATTCTCCTCCGTGTAGATCCAGTGGGATGGTCCCTGGGGTGAGTCCAGCCATGGGCACACTGTGCTCTCAGTGTGGGGTGGATCCTGGATCCACCCAGCTCCCAGGAGATTCCTGAGTGCCCATCCCCAGCTGATCCCTCAGGGAAGTTGGTCCTTGCTAAGGTGGTCCCTCAGAGAAGTTGGTCCTTGCCAAAGTGGTCCCAAGGTGGTCCTTCAAAGTTGGCCCTTCCCAAGGTGGTCTTCCAAAGATGCTGGTCCTTCCCAAGGTGGTCCCAAGGTCTTCCCTCGGAGATGTTGGTCCTTGCCAAGGTGTTCCCTCAAAGATATTGGTCCTTTCCAAGATGGTCCCTCAAGGAAGTTGGTTCTTTCCAAGGTTGTCCCTCAGAGATGTTGGTCCTTGCCAAGGTGGTCCCTCAAGGAAGTTGGTCCTTGCCAAGGTGGTCCCTCAGAGATGTTGATCCTTTCCGAGGTGGTCCCTCAAGGAAGTTGGTCCTTGCCAAGGTGGTCCCAAGGTGGACCTTCAAAGTTGGCCCTTGCCAAGGTGTTCCCTCACAGTTGGTCCTTGCCAAGGTGGTCCCAAGGTGTTCCTTCAAGTTGGGCTTTGCCAAGGTGTTCCCTCCGAGATGTTGGTCCTTTCCAAGATAGTTCCTAAAAGTTGGTCCTTGCCAAGGTGTTCCTTCAAAGTTGGTCCTTCCCAAGGTATTCCCTCAAAGATGCTGGTCCTTTCCAAGGTGTTCCCTCAAGGAAGTGGGTCCTGGCCAAGGTGTTCCCTAAAAGATGGTCCTTCCCAAGGTGATCCCAAGGTGTTCCTTCAAAGTCGGTCCTGGCCAATGTGTTCCCTCAAGGAAGTTGGCCCTTGCCAAGGTGATTCCTCAGAGATGTTGGTCCTTCCCAAGGTGTTCCCTCAAAGATATTGGTCCTTGCCAAGGTGGTCCCAAGGTGGTCCTTCAATGTTGGCCCTTCCCAAGGTGGTGCCTCAAAGAAGTTGGTCCTTTCCAAGGTGTTCCCTCAAGGAAGTTGGCCCTTGCCAAGGTGTCCTTCAAAGTTGGTCCTTGCCAAGGTGTTCCCTCACAGTTGGTCCTTCCCAAGGTGGTCCCAAGGTGTTCCTTCAAGTTGGGCCTTCCCAAGGTGTTCCCTCAAGGAAGTTAGTCCTTGGCTAGGTGGTCCCTCAGAGATGTTGGTCCTTTCCAAGATGGTTCCTAAAAGTTGGTCCTTTCCAAGGTGGTCCCTCAAGGAAGTTGGTCTTTGCCAAGGTGTCTTTCAAAGTTGGTCCTTGCCAAGGTGATCCCTCAGAGATGTTGGTCCTTTCCAAGGTGGTCCCTCAAGGAAGTTGGCCCTTTCCAAGGTGTCTTTCAAAGCTGGTCCTTGCCAAGGTGTTCCCTCAAAGTTGGTCCTTGCCAAGGCTCTTCCAAAGATGCTGGTCCTTCCCAAGGTGTTCCCTCAAAGTTTCCCCTTGCCAAGGTCTTCACTCAACCAAGGTGGTCCCTCAAGGAAGTTGGTCCTTTCCAAGATGGTTCCTAAAAGTTGGTCCTTTCCAAGATGGTTCCTAAAAGTTGATCCTTTCCAAGGTGGTCCCTCAAGGAAGTTGGTCTTTGCCAAGGTGGTCCCTCAAAGATGCTGGTTCTTCCCAAAGTTGTCCCAAGATATTCCCTCCAAGGTGGTCCTTCCCAAGGTGGTCCCAAGGTGTTCCCTCAAGGAATTTGGTCCTTGCCAAGGTGGTCCCTCAAAACCTTGGGATGAAAGAGCCACCGGTTTTCCAGGATTTGTTTCCCAGGGCTGTGTGAATCACAGCCTGTTCCCTCCCTGGAGATCCCTCCAGCCCCAAACTCTCATTCCAGAGGAGACCCTGAGGCTGTGACCTGGAATTGCTGGAGCTGGTGCATCCCGTGTGCCCAGATTCCAGCCCGTCAGATGTTTCCCTGTTTTTTTGGATATCCTCCATCAGCTTCTGGATGTCCTCCATCCCTCCCTTCCCATCCAAGGAAAAGCTGTCAGGGCTTCCAAACAAAAAAACCAGGTGATGATGCCCCATGTGGGGATAAATCCCACCTGGAAAACTGCCTGGAAGATGGAAGGAGACCCTGGACGAATCTTCTCTGCTCCCCAGAGGTTGCTGTCCTGGTGGCCCCATCTGTCATCCTCGACCTCAGGGACATCAAAGTGGAGGGACACCGGCACCGGTTTCCCAGAGAAGCTTGGCTGTCCCATCCCTGGAAGTGTCCAAGGCCAGGTTGGACGGTGTTTGGAGCAACCTGGGATCGTGGAAGGTGTCCCTGGCCATTGGAACGGGATCGTCTTGAAGGTCCCTTCCAACCCAAACCCTTCCATAGTCACAGCTGTGATTGTCACCAGTGGGGTGTCCCCACCCTGAGGTGCCTCCAAGGCCCATCCAGGTGACTCCAGGATCTTCTCCCTTAAGGATTCCCTAATTCCTGAGGTGACACCACGGTGGCCCCATGGGACAGGCAAGAGGTCACAGCCATTTGCAGTTGATGGTTTATCCCCTTCTTGTAGGCCAGGGCATCCCCCAAGTTCATTTAGGTGCTAATTAAAGCTAATTAAGTCTGAAGTCAATTTCCTATTGGCTCTGGTGGCAGAGGTTCCATCACATTTCACTTCCAGTGTCACTTCCCAGCCTGGCCACGCCCTCCCTGGCTGGAGAAGGTTGATGTCCCCAACCATTGTGGCCCTTTCCTTCTCCCTGGGTGTTCCTGGTGCACAACGTGGACCAGTTTTTGGATCACCACGTCCCCAACAGCTGCCAAGTGAGAGACCTCGGAACATCTGGATCTCCTTCCACCCAGGAAACCCCAAGGGCCTTCAGCTGACCAGGCTGGAGGACACAGAAGGACCTTTGGGGTGAAGTGGCCTCCACAGGGACAGCGGGGTGCTGAGGGATGAAGCTCCCGTGTCCCCATCCCATGTCCCTGCCATTGTCACCGTGGTCAAAATGGGAGTGGAGCGATGTCGATGGACAGATCTCGACATCGGAACGGGACAAGTTGTTGAAGGAACTTGACTCGTTTGAAGAAGTAGAAGCTCAGCCACCTGCCAGCAGCTCTGGTGGCTCTTTGGGTGGCTTCCTGGTCCCCTCCTGGATTTTCCACCTCCTGGATCTTTCCACTTTCTTCTGTTCCTTATCTAAAGCCCAATCCCGAGTCAGTGGCAGCACTGGAGTCACCTTGCCCATGGACTCTGCTCAGGGCCACCAACACGGCTCCTCCACATGAGGTGGGGACAGCAGTGTCACCTCTGGATGGTGTGGCATGTCCTTGCCTGCCACAGTTCATGTCCCCAGGGCCCCCAAATCCAGGTGGTGTTGGCCTGGATGTTGCAGAAGAGATGATGAAGCCACCTCGGTCAGCTGCAGGACTATGGAATTGTCCATCCCAATTGTCCCTTGATGGCCTTCTCCATGCTGGTCACCAGCTCTTGGAGTGTCCCTCCACCTGCTGGGGTGACATCCACAAGCTGTGCTGGTTCCAGTAGGAGGAGGACACTGGTCCTCAGGGATCCTCTGGGTCCTTCCCAGCTGGATGCTCTGCAGAGCTGCAGGTTAAATCCTGAACATCTCCTGTCCCGTCAGGATGTTCAGAAGGACCATCCACGTTGCTCATGGCTTGGAGGAGCCACCAGCCTCCTCCTGTGGCTGGAGAGCCACCCTGGAAGGTGATTTTGGGTAGAGGGGGTTTCCTGGGGGGGCTGTCAAAGGTAGGTGTGTCCCCAAGGGACAGGTGGAACCCAAAGCCACTCGCACTTTGTTGCCCCCACGTTGCCACCAACTTCTTCTGTCCACAACTCCACTGTCCAAGTGTGAAGAGAGTTCAGATTGTCACTTGTCCCCAGCAGTCCCCTCCCTCCTGATGCCAATCGGTGCCACTGCCCACCTTGGCTGCTGGCACTGGGTCAGCTCCACTTGGCCATGGTGAGATTGGGGGGAGGTCCTTGGAGAGGATGAGGGGTATGGGGAGACCTCTGAATGCTGCAATGGTTAATTGATTGATTGATTGATTGATTGATTTGTTGGTTGGTTGGTCGGTCAATTAGTTGGTTGATTTGTTGGTTGATTAGTTAATCGATTTATTGGTTGGTTGATTGGTTAATTGATTGATTGATTGATCGATTGGTTGGTTCATTAGTTTATTCACTGGCCAGTTGGTCCATTCCTTGGTTGGTTGATTGATTTGTTGATTGATTAGTCAATTTGTTGGTTGATTGGTTGGACAATTGGTTAGTTGATTAATTGATTGATTGATTGATTGATTGATCAGTTGGTTGGTTCATTAGTTTATTCACTGGCCAGTTGATCCATTCCTTGGTTAATTGATTGATTTGTTGGATCAATTCATTGGTTGGTCGGTTGATTTGTCTATTAGTTTCTCCACTGGTCAGTTGGTTGATTGACTTGTTGGCTGATTTATTGATTGGATGATTGGTTGGTTGGTTCATAGTTTGATTGATCGGTTTATTTGTTTGTTGGCAGGTCGGTTGGTTGATTGATTGATTGATTGATTGATTGATTGATTGATATGGTGGATCAATTCATTGGTTGGTTGGTTCAACCATTCGTGCATTGGTTGATTAGTCTGTTAGTTAATCCACTGGTCAGTTGGTTGATTGATTGGCTGATTGATTGGTTGATTGATTGATTGATTGATTAATGGATTGGTTTGTTGGTTCATTGGTTTATTGCTTGGTTATTTGATTGATTTGATTTGGTTGATTGATTGATTGATTGGTTTGTTGGCTGATTTATTGGTTGGATGATTGGATGGTTCATTGCTTGGTTGATCAGCTCATTGATTGATTAATTGATTATTTTATTGGTTGGTTGGTTCATTGAGTGGTTCATTGGTTGTATGGTTCATTGGTATTGTCATCAATTGCCTTATTGGTTGATTGATTGATTGATTGATTGATTGGGTTGCTTGCTTGCTTGGCTGATTGATCCATTAGTTGGTTGAGTGATTGGTTTAGTGGCTGATTAGTTCATTGATCAGTTAGTTGATTGATCAGTGTGTTGGCTGGTTCATTGATTGATCCATTGGTTGGTTCATTGGTTTGTTGGTTGGTTGATCAGCTTTTTGATCTGTTGGTTGATTGATTGATTAGTTTATTGGTTGATTCATTGGTTGGTTGGTTCATTGATTGATCCATTGGTTGGTTGATTGATTGATCTGTTGGTTGATTGCTTGGTTAATTTATCCATTTGTTGGGTGGTTGACTGATTGGTTTACTGGTTGTTTCATTGATCAGATTGTTGATTGATCCGTGTGTTGGTTGGTTAATTGATTGATCCATTCATTGGTTGGTTGGTTAATT
>JAGMWU010000533.1:361-18156 GCA_018697195.1 Certhia americana | reverse complement strand
CAGGCGTGCTGTCCTGTGGCACTGGGTGTGACACAGGCGTGCTGTCCCGTGACACTGGGTGTGACACAGGCGTGCTGTCCTGGCACTGGGTGTGACACAGGCATGCTGTCCTGGCACTGGGTGTGACACAGGCATGCTGTCCTGTGACACTGGGTGTGACACAGGTGTGCTGTCCCCTGGCACTGGGTGTGACACAGGTGTGCTGTCCTGTGGCACTGGGTGTGACACAGGCGTGCTGTCCTGGCACTGGGTGTGACACAGGCGTGCTGTCCTGTGACACTGGGTGTGACACAGGCGTGCTGTCCTGGCACTGGGTGTGACACAGGCATGCTGTCCCTTGTGCTCTGAGGATGCTCTGGCACTCGTTCCCCCTGCTGTGCTGGAGGAGGTGGCACCTGATGGCTGCAGGACTGCTCCCGTGGGGTTTCAGGGGAATGCAGCAAGGACAGAAGTGCCTGGTGTGTGTCCAGCTGGGGCATGGCCTTTAGCTCGTCCCTTACATCACGGGGATTTGTTACGGGCGCCCCGCGAGGCTTGCCGTGGTGAGGAATCTGTTACTCCTTGTGAGGAATCAGTGATCTTGTTTGTCTCTGCCTCGCAGCTATTGATTTCCTGGAGAAAATACTGACATTTAACCCTATGGATCGACTGACGGCCGAGATGGGCCTGCAGCACCCCTACATGAGCCCGTACTCCTGCCCCGAGGACGAGCCCGTGTCTCAGCACCCGTTCCGGATCGAGGATGAGATTGATGACATCCTGCTGATGGAAGCCAACCAGAGCCAGATGTCCAACTGGGACAGGTACAGTACCTGGGCTGGGCTGGAGAACAGATTCTGCCTTGGATGCTTTAGGCACAACTGGGCTGGTAAGTCTCTGACATGCTCTTGGCTGGATTCCACCACACGTGTTCCAGACCCATGGAAGGTGCCTGGTTTTCCTTCTTTGTGCCATACTGTCATTCCAGCCCAAGCTGGCGCCTGGCTGAAACCATCCAGAGGCTCATCATGGATTCCACAGGGACCAGAAGTTGAGCCTGTAAATCCCAGTCGCTGAGTACCTTTCTGCTCTTGGTTTTATTCACAGCCTGGATTGTCTTCCTTTGGGTTTAAGTGGCTCTGCAGCCCTTCCCTCTGCCCTCTGTCCCTATAAAACAGGTTACGAGTTACTGTAACTCTTGTACTTTTTTGGGTATCTCTATTCATCACTTTTCAAGGTGCATAAACCCCAGAGGCGATAGATCTGAGGGCCTTGTACAAAATCCTGAATTGTGTCTATATTTAAATGATTTGCTGAAAGCCTTACTGGAGGTTTAGAACTGCTCAAAGCCTTGAGCTGATGTTTCTCCCATTCTAGGTGATTACCCCAGGTACTGGGCCAGCCCCAGCACCAGAGCAGGCAGGACAAACCAAGCAGCTAAGATTTAATGAGTTTGCTGTAGAGCTCCTTCCAGCTGTGGGGGATCAGCTGGCTGAGGATGTCTGCAGCACTGTTCCTCTCTGCATAGCAATTCAATCTCCTCGCCTTGCTGATCCACTAGATTTCACCAGCATTAAGGGAACCCCTTGCCTTTGCTGTCATTAGTCTCCTTGCCTGAGTGAACAAGCAGCAGGGTGGAGGCTGGGGGGGCTCAATCAAGTAGGGAGGAAGGCTGGAAGGATGGGATAGGATATTTATCTTCAGGGTATCCCCACAGTTCCACCATCCCTGCCAGTTGCAGCCCCCCCAAAGCAGCAACTGGAGGTCACCGTGTCACCTTTTCATCAGCTGGCTTTCTTGGTGTGACACAAGAAAGAGAGCGAGGCTGTCCTGCCACCCAGCTGGAGATGTCTGATACAAGGCTGTAGATTCTGCAGCACAAGCCAGGTGTTTTGGGAACAGGAGGTGACCTTGGCTGTGTGTTGTGGGACAGCTGAAGAGCAGTTTATTGCTGTGACAGAGCCCCAGTGCCTGAGATAACGTGTTTTAAATGCAGCTCAGTTAGGAACCAGTAAACCAGGTGTCACTGGGAACAAGCATTGTCCCATGGGCTTGTAAGGGACTTCAGCTGGCTTGAGAAGCTGTCACTGAGCAAAGTGACCCTTCAGGAGAGCTCTTGGCCCTTGACATCAGAATAAACTGGTGATGCCTAGTCTCACTGGGTTTTTAGTTCGTGTCTTTTACTGCACCAAACAGGAAGGACTCACACCATGGGCTGAGGGTCAGATTGGTTATTAATGATGTTAATCATGTTCTCGTCCCAAGGGGAGGGGAGGGGATGGACATCTAAAGGAAGGGGGGGCCACTTGGTTTGGTTGTTGGGATTTACTCCTGCATCTCAGGCTTTTGATAAGTTATTCATCCCCAGACATTTTAACGCACAAGAGGGTTGCCTCTGCTATCAGTAAGACATGAAATCAGCGAGCAAGGGGCAGAGCCAGCAGCAGCAGTGCACGGCTGGTCTGGACACTGCTGCTGCCAGCAAAGCCGTGGTGCCCGTGTCTAACAGCAGTGTGTCCTTGGCAGGTACCACATCAGCCTCTCCTCCGACCTGGACTGGAGACACGACAAGCACCACGAGATGGACGAGGTCCAGCGGGATCCCCGCGCGGGCTCCGAGTCCACGGCAGAGGAAGCACAGGTGGACCCACGGAAATACTCACAGAGCAGCTCGGAGAGGTTCCTGGAGCTGTCCCACTCATCCATGGACCGAGTGTTTGATGCCGATTGTGGGAAATCGTGTGATTACAAAGTGGGATCACCCTCCTACTTGGACAAATTGCTGTGGAGGGACAGTAAGCCCCACCACTACTCAGAGCCCAAGCTAATCCTGGATTTATCCCACTGGAAAAGGGCAACCATAGCGCCCGCAGCTGAGCTGTCGCTGGAAGAGGAGCCATCCAACCTCTTTCTGGAGATTGCCCAGTGGGTGAAGAGCACGCAGGTGGGGCTGGAGTGCCCCAGTTCTCTCCCAGAGATGCAGGAACGCAGTCTGCCCTCCTCTCCCCACCACCTCCACAAGGAACCCGCGGAGGTGAACAACGAGACCGACCCCGAGTTCGACCTGGACGTCTTCATCTCCAGGGCGCTGAAACTTTGCACAAAACCCGAGGATCTTCCAGACAACAAGCTCAACGAGATCAACGGTGCCTGCATCCCCGAGCACCCCGGGGACATGGTGCAGGCAGAGGTGTACCAGAAGGAGCGGTGGTGAGGGACCCGCCAAGCCCCGCTGCACCTCCCTCTCCCTCTCGGATGGTGCGGCTGCTGCCCAGGGCTGAGCGGCTTCCGACTGTCACTGAGCGTCCCCTTTTCACACCGTACCAAATGCCTTTTTGGGAAAAGGCAAGCACAAACCACACGCCCCTTTCGATGCCTTAGAAGTGCTTCTAAGGGGATGGAGAGGTGCGAACGAAATACTGATTTTCTTACACTGCCTTAACAATCTTGCCTTGCGATCTCTGGGACCTGTTTGAAACTTAAATGTACTAGGGGAAAAATGACAGTACATGGTAGGTTTACAAACAGCAGTCAAATTTGCTTCTTTTCCTTTCTTTTTCTATAGCAACTTGAAATGACAAGGACAGAATTAACATTTTCAGTATGGTCAGATATCCTTCTGGTTGGACAGTTCCCAAAAGACCAAGCTTTGAGCCCCTCTGAGGCACCTGTGTAAGTACAGGTATGGAATAAAGTGATGCCAGCCATCAGCCAACAGAGAATGGAACTAAAGGTAGAGTTTGGCCATCAGACAAAAAACCAAGCTCTCCTGAGAATGTTAGTGGGGAAGAAGTTTCACCTACAAAGTATGGGCCGTTGGGGATTTGTTGTATTTTTTTTTTCTGAGAAGACAAAATTTTTGCCAAGTGCATTTTGCTGGTTTGTGGTTTCTCACACCAAAACCTTCCCTTCTGTTGCACAGGGTGCAGCAAGGGATGCACGGGGATCTGAGCTTTCCAAGCACTTGGGAGGGCCCACACGATGCATTTCAGCAGGACATCCTGGTGCTGCCAGTCCTGCCTCGGACAGCTGCCCATTAGACCAGCAAATTCCAGCAGGGAGGGCTGGATGGGGGCTGAGTGCTGGGAACAGGGTGTCCCACGGTGCCATGCTGCCTGGCACCACCAGCCACACAGACTCAGCAAGGGTGCCCACCCACCTCTGCTGCTGAAAAAGGAATGAAAGCACTACTGGTTTTCCTTCTGACAGAGATCTCGTGAAGCAAACAACAGTTCCTGTGGCACTAGATTCATAACTGGCCACTTTGCTCCCGGCTTCTGTGGAAGGCACTGGTGCCAGCAGGCAACTGTGTGCAAATAGGTGAAGACACAGCTGATCTACTTCTGTAACTTCTGTTTTCATCCACACTTCTGAGCACCTTAATAATTAATCAGCTAACAAGAGTTTGTATATGGAAGAAAAGTTCTATACTTATATTTAATCCAACTCGGCAGCTTTCTAAATGGGAGATCTGTAAATAGTGCCATACACGACAGTCTCTGCTCTCCTCGCCATCCTGTTGCTGTGCTACCAGCAACACAGTGGCTCTACTTGCATTTGTAGAAGAGAAACTGCTGTATTTAGTACTGCAAGGCCCATATTTAACTACTCCCATATGAATTATTTCTACCCTTTTATCAAGCTACCCGCTAAATGCTCTGAGATGTGACGAAAACTCCTGTGAGGCTCAGATAACTAACATCAGTGTTTACTGTATTAGCCCTGGTTTCTGTTCTGGCTGGGACCAGGAGCAGGTTTAGCTGTAGCAGGCCTTGACAAGCCCAAAAACACGTTCTTACTGTGAAGATCTCACATCAGGGCGATGGAAATGCCACGGCTCCAGCCGATCAGCAGCAGCTGCATGGCTGGGGTGGGCTGCAAGTCAAGGTGTAGGGGCAGAGGAGGCATAGGCAAGGCAAAGCTGATGGAGGAGACCCCAGAAAGGAGATATCATTTGTCTCTGGCCTTCGCTTTGAGCGTTTGGATGTCCCCCAGAGTGGCTAAGAAAGGGGAGAGGGGATAGAAACAGAGGTTTGGTTTCTGGTGTGTTGTGGATGATTGATATACCTCAGCTAAAGCTCAGCACTTTCACTGGAGGCAGGGGACATCCCAAGGCCAGGACACAGCTGTCCCTGTGCTGGAGCAGATCCAGCAGCCACGGATCACCAGCACACTCAGCCTTGCTGGGAATGGGATTGCTGGGCTCAAGAGAGGGTATGCCGAGGGAGGAGAAGGGGACAGGAGCTCAGCCGTGTCCCAGGGGCTCTGGACAACAGCACCCATATTCTGGTGGGAGAGGTGCCAGCGCTGCGGCCAGAGGGGCCAGCTCAGGGCCAGGCAGTGGGGAGCAGCAGAGCTCTGGAAACTCTTCTGACAGCAGCGTGAGAGCAGGCTCTGGAAACTCTTCTGACAGATGGGGCAGCCCTTGGCTGCCGTGGGGCTGGACACAAGAACTCAGCCTGGTCAGACCACCCCAGCGCTCTCCTCGCCAGGAATCGGTGGTCCCCTGAAAACAGAAGGCATTACCCATGGGCTGTTACATTTTCTCCAGAGGCCTGCAGGACTATTTATTACGGCCATGAAAGAAACAGTTTTGCTTTTGAGTATTGTCTTGCGGGCCCACAATGGAAGTGTAAAATTGACTCTGTAACTAGCAAACAGAGCGTGTTGCCACCACTCCGGATTTTCCATCTCGCTTTGTGAGCTCTTATTTAATGTTGTTCTAAAACCTCAGCATCACATGCTGGGAAAAGGGGATAAGAGGGATGGCTTTAATTTGTTACCTGAGTGTGCTTAGCTGATCACAAGCCAGATCTGTCTCTCATTTACATAAATAAAATGTAAGGCCTGAGCCTTCCTTCTGTGACAGCGTGTAATTATTTTATAAATTATTATTTTTATTGTGAAGTTTACTCCAGTACTGGTGGCTAGGTTTCTTCTGCAAATCATAGAATTCACTCAGGTTGGAAAAGACTTTTAAGAGTGAAGATGAAGACCTGCATTACATGAATTTTTGCATTCTGGGGTTACTTGGTGTTGGGTTGCTTTCACCCAACTTTGTTTTGGCAGGTTCAGGCTGTCTGAGCACTCAGGGTCACGGGGAGGGAGTTTAGACTTTGTCATCATCTGCATTTCATGCAGTTTGAAGAATCATTTCAGTGCAAGATCACGCGTCAGGTGTTTCAGTAAATTTGCAGAAGGCATTCACCAAAGGAGATGCAGGGGCACTGCTGTTGCTGATGAGATATTTCAGTATTTCAGTAAATTTGCAGAAGGCATTCACGGAAGGAGATGCAGGGGCACTGCTGTTACTGATGACAATGTGTGGTGGGCCCCAAGGCCACGTGGGATGGCTGCACACCCTGGATTCAGAGATGTGGGCCCAGCTCTTCTGGGTTTCATTTAAAGAACAACAGAGGGAGCTGAAAAATCCCTCCCTGGAACTGCAGGGGCTGCTCCTGCTGCCTCCTGGCAAGGATCTGCCCTTGCACTATGGCCACCCACTGGCCACGAGTTAGAGCCTGGGAATCCATCAGGAAGATGATTTAAAAACTCCTTTAAATGTCAAAGATTCCTCCAACAGTTCTGTTGCTGCCCCAGTGATTGTTCTCCCTCAGTCACAAATACGATGACTATTTTTACTGCGGTTTATTTTTAATCGTGCTGGGACTCAGCAGCTGTTACACCATCACAGAGCTGCACTAACCAGATCTTCAGAGCTTTACCATTACAGTAACAAAAATACTGGCTTCAGCTGCCTTTTGAAAGGGGCTTAGAGGACATCCTGGGAAGTTCTTCCTGGGCAAATCAGATCCCAGAGTTAAACGACATAGTGTCAGTGAATTTTACAAGTGGTCTTTTTGGAGACTGGACTGCATATGATCAGTTTTGTCCCTTTGAGCAATTTCATGCCACCATCTATGGTTTTTGAGAGCTTGCAGTGAGAGCACTGTATAGTGTGGCATGCAGACATTTCAGCTCTGAAATGTTCTTTCTTTTTCAGCTGGCTCTAAGAGGAATTGAAGAGAACAAATACACCATATGGTGTTTGCTTGTGAATTGTTGCCTTTGACATTTTGAAAGGCAGAGTTTGATTTTGAAGCAGTACAATATTCGGGTGAATGTAGTCCTCTCAAACTGCATCTTCACTTTCTGAGGCTGTGCTCACCCCAGTATTTTAAACTGCCATCTGGGTACTGGGGAAGCTGGTTTATAACAATCATATTGCTAAATTCAGAGTAGGGATTTATTTATTCAAATAAAAAATTCTGTCTTTAAAAATACAACCTTTTTCACACAAGGTCTTACTTTGCCTAGTCTTGGGTAGTGAAGGAATAAAGGGTAACAAAGGTTGCTTTCATTAATGTAGCAGCGAAAATTAGGTGGGATAGGAAGTTCATATGAATTTTTATGAAGCTTTGGAGAGAATATACCCAAGGACATCTTTGATAGCACAGGCTATTCTGAAAAATACAGTTAATTCCTGTGTATGTCAGCGTTGCAAGAAGCGCTTGTGTCTCCCAGAGATTTCAAACTCCTGGGACGTTTCTGTTGGTCCATCAGGCATTTCAGGAGGGAAGTGGGGGTCAGCAGGACAGCCTGAACCTGGTCCTGTGGTAAGGGGAGCTTCAGCCCGGGATCAGCAATCATCTGGCTGTGAGCAGGGCTGGGGATGGAGCAGGCAGTGCCCTTGCTCTCCCATGTGCTCAGAGAGATAGTGTGGGTCAGTGTCACAAGGATGGGGTGACACAGGTGACAGGATGGCAGTTTAATGGCAAAATACTCCCTTTAAAATATGTGTGCTGTCTGTCCCTAAGCCCTGCTAGCCACTGTGAGGATCCAGAAGTGGTGGCATTCCCCAGTGAGCTGTAACGTGCATTAAGGGAAGAAAACACTTTCAGCCTGAAGCATCCTTCCTGTGTTCTGCAAATCCCTGTACCCACAAGCAGCTGGACCCTGGGAAGCCACCAGTCACACAGGTAAGTCCTTCCCAAAAACACTCCACAGTTTGAGAGTGGAAAGGTGAAAGGAGACTTGGCATGTGCATGACACGGACTCAGCCAGGCACAGCAGAATTTATCCCTGTGTGTGTGCACATGAACACACGTATTTCATGTGCTGAACAGCCAGCAAGCCCCTGGGTCAGGACTTCACACTGGGTCAGGACTTCTCACCCTCCTTCACCCGAGGAGATGAGATTTCCTCTGTTAGGAGAACTTTTCTGCGCTGTTGTAGGAGTAAAACTGCCTAGAGGTCAGCAGACCTCAAGTGAAATGCACAGAGGATCCAAGCTGTCCTCATAGAAACCATCTGCTTTTCCAGCTTGCTGAAAGGTTTTTGATACTTGAGTTACTCCATGCCTGGGCAAGTAGCCCACATTTTTATAGGAGCTGGATGTACTGGATGTGTGTGGATGTGCTGCATTGGTGTCCTAGCAGGGAACACTCTTCTGTTCCCAAAGTCCCTGCAGGGGTAGAGCAGAGCCTCACCTGAGGATGTCTCCTCAGCCTCCAGTCAGTCCTTGGGCACAGCTGGGTGTGAGGAAGGCAAGAGGGGCACTGGTACTGCTGCTGTCTGCCCGCTGTGGGCACACAATCCTCAGAGGTCCATAAACCAGAGAGAATCCTCCTGGAAACAGTTAAATACAAATTGGAAAGGCCTCCAGATTTTCTTTGTGTAATCCAACGGAAGTGTCATCTGTGGAAGGAGGGAAGAAAATCCTCTCCCTCCAGAGAAGATGGTTTACCATGTTTATTCATTACAGGCCCCAAAGTCTGTCACTGCAGCAAAGCAAGGCAGCACATCAGAGTGCTCCTGCCAGTAACCCAGCCTGCTGAGTGGCTCTGTGTCCCACAGCCCACATAGCTCACCATTCCCTTCCTACAAAAGCATGCAGAGAAATCAGCTTTTCTGCCCAAAATTAGCAGCAAATCAGGGGCTTACGTTGCCTGTGCATGGCCCATGCCATTTCTGAGCCATCTCATCCCCCTGTCTGCTTCCACAGCTGTTCCCCAGCCCCTTCAGAGTGCCACCAGAGCCTGTGGGAGCTCCCCCATGTGCCGGCAGTGGGGGGGTCTGTGTGGGGACAGAGATGTGGCTGGCACACAGTGGTGTCTGCAGGGTCTCTGTGTCACCCCTTAACCCTCAGACAGCCTGTGCTGCCCCTCAGCCTCTGATGGATAAACAAACAGGGAACCAAAGGCTGAAATGTCAGCCTGTGAGCTGCTGAGCAACACACTGAAATATTTAACCAGGGAGGCATTGGCAGAGGAGCTGAACAGCAAGAGCCCTGGTGTCTTCCTTTGGCTGTGATTCCTGTGTCTCCAGAGGCACTGACTGACATTTCACACATTTCACACCGACTGAACTTGGCTCATTAAAAGCCAGACATGGGCAGACCTGTTTGTCATCTCTGTGCCGGGCAAGGGGTCTGTTCCCGCAGCGGGTACTTTGTCACTCCAAATTATGTTCCTGGAACACAGGAGCTGTCAGTAAATGCTAAGCTGTTCCCTCCTCTCGTCTGCCACTTTGAGCTGCTCCCCCAGGAGCGGTACAGTCCCTCTGTGCTGCTGGATCTTCACAGGAGCATCACTGTGCTCACACCCAGCTTCTGTCAGCCAACCCTGGTGTTCCAAATCTGTGTTTAGGAGCCAGGCAGAGCTGCTCGGGGACTTGCTGTGCAGTCTGCTCCTCCCTGAGGTCTGCTGAGCTCTGTGTGTGTGTCCTCCATCTCACTTGCAAAATGGGAAGGTGAAAAAAGAAAATTCTTTGTGGCTGACTGATGAAAAGAGTGAGGTGTGTTCCGGTTTTCTTTTCCAGCTGTGAAGCTTTTATAGAATCATGGAATGGTTTGAGTTGGAAGGTACCTTTAAAGGTCACCTAGTTCAGGGCACTGGGGTTAGAATGAGTGGCAGCCTGCAGGGAGCTCAGCTCCTGCACCAGCTGGTCAGGGAAGGGCAGACACCGAGCACACACGTCCCGGCTGCACCGCTGGACCTGCCGAGCTCTCTGCTCAGCAACCTCCAAAAAAGAGCCAGGATCTGCTCTCTGAGGGTTGAGAAAAGAGGGTGTAAAGGGAGGGATCCTGAGAGGGGAAGCCATGGAGGAACGGAGTGGTGGATCCAGGGAATGCCAGCAGGAGCCTGTTTCCAGCTGGGGTGCACAGCTGCATCCAAAGGTCTCCTTTCCGAGGATGCCCTCATGCAGGCTGGCACTCCACAAGGCAGCTCTTTCCCGGCCACGGGCAGGTGGGAATAGTTGTGTCTCCTGCCGAAAACTGTTTGATTTCAGAGTCGTGCAGTTCTTGGGGCCGTGAACCGCTTTTGTTGGAGTCTGGAAATATGACGAATTTCTCTTTGCATGTTTGAGAGATTTTAGAATCTCTGACAAACAGTGTTTTTAACCTTTGTTCATGGAAAAAGGGCTTTTAAGCTCTGAAATGAAGCAGGGTTTTTAAGAGTGTGTATTAGACAGTAGAATAGTGCATAGTTTTATCACAGGGTGAGAATTTTAGATAGATGGGGATTTTAGGATGGTAAGCAGGTGATGACAAGATGGAGGAAGCACATGGCTTTTGGGTTTCTTCCTTCTTCTTCCTTGCCTCCATCTTCTGCAGTGAGGTGGCACATTATAGTTGGCTTAGAAGAGAATCTAACCTTCTAACATAGAAAATAGTTATTGGTGAAGAATTATAAATACTGATGACGTAGTTTGTAGTATAAAGATAATCGTCACCTTTGGGGCTGGGTCCATTCCCCGTGAGCTGACCTGCTGAACAGATCTCTGTGGGTCAGAGAAGAAATTGTACTGATAAGAGAAAAATAAACAGCCTTGAAGAAGCAGAGGAGACGGCTCTCGGTTTTTTCCTTCTATCTCGGTGCTGGGCAAAAAAGACTTTTACACTCTCGGGAAGAACAACATCGTATAAAAAACCCGAGACGCTTTAGGCAAGGATAGGCCGCCCTCTGCAGGGAAATTAATCAAATTTGGGTTCCGGCTTTCCCCATCCACTGCCTGGATTAACTCCCACAGATCAACCCCACCCAATGCCAACCCAGGGCCAGGGCCCTGCTCTCTCCTCACATCCTCCAGCAGACTTCCATTTTCAGCGCCTATGATCCACGGAAGATTTACAGGGAGGTGCACCAGCAGTCGGTGATTTGACACCAAGCTTTTCACCCTGCTAGGAAAAAATAATGGGATCACACCTGCTGGGGTATGTGTGAGCTGCGAGGAGCAGGTGTAGGTCTGGGTTTGTAGGGTGGTCAGCGCTCCCCACTCCTGTGAAGAAAACCAGGAGATGTTTCATCCTGCTGAAATGTGTCTGGCAGGTTTTCTCCAACAAACTATTTCAGCACATCACCACCAGGAAGGTCGGCAGAGTCCTCTCAGCCAGCTTTGTTACCTGTGGGCTGTGCACTTTGCTTGCTTAGGTTGGTATTTTGGCAGCAGATGTTGGAAGAAAAAAAGGAAATGTTGCTGTTTCTGAAGACCCGATCCCACACTGGTGGGATCCTGGGTTGTACCAGTGTGGCTGAAACACAGGAGTTCCCATCCTCGGCTTTGACAGCACATTCAGTGCCCCTCTGGCAAAGATGGCAGAAGGGATGAACCACGTTCTTCTCCCCAGGCAGGACTGAGCTGATAGGCTAAACAAAGCTAAAGAAAGCAGCCTTTAAAACCCAAGAGGCTCATTGTTTGTAACAAAATTCAAAAATTTGTGTGGCAAGCTGCTTTTGTTCTTACAGAGAGCAGCATGTGATCTCTCGGAGGAGCTCGAAATGGGAAGTTGAGATCTTTCTGCACAGTAACCTGGTGCTGTAACTCTCAGAGTTCTGTCTCTCCCCAGACATTGGGGACAGGGACAGCAGACAGGTCTGGTTCACACGAGTTTATCAGAAGCTGAAAAAGTACAATGCCTTGTTGTCTGGGCTTTTGTAAGCACTTCTGAAAAGTGAATATCCCGAAAGCAACACATGCAGCTCTGTCCTGCCTCTTTAATCCTCATGTACCCTTAGGCATTTATTCCATTCAGCCTCGGCCCACCTGATCCTTGCAGTGAGGAAAACAAGCTTCGACTAGGGGAGAAAAAAGAAACAAAACATGTTAGCTAATCAGGTCTGGATTTTTAACAGGCTCAAGTTCCCTTCCTCTCAGAAAAGAGAAAAATCCTGTTTGTGAAATTGTTGAGAATTGGAGACTTCCTTTCACAACATCATTGATGAAATCTTGATTGAGTTAGGTTTTCTGTAATTTAAACCACAGAAGAGCTTCTGAGTCAGAGCCAAAGCTCACCTTATAACAGAGGTTGTGTTACTGGCTCATACCTCCCTATCCAGATGCCTCATAACTGAGACATCTGACACTGTCCCAGATATCTGTGCATCTGTAAAGTGATAAAATGTGCAATGGATGTAAAGGATTTCTGCCCTTTACCCCTTGTGTGAGATGTAAAAACCCATCATGTTATACCCTTGATCAGGTATTTTCCAGCCTAGATGTTTCAGTGTTTTAGTATCAGTCCTCTTCCTCAGGAGGCATTGGGTTTTAAGATTCAGCTAGACACATGGCTGACACCATGACACGGTGCTAACAAGTACATAAAATGCATTTTACAGCATCTCAAGCCAGTGCAATCTGAGACCTGTGAAGGTTAATGGATCTTTTCTGGCAGGTTTCTCTGTTATTTCTGTCATTTGCTGCTGCACGGAGACAAAAGCAGAGTGTTCTCAGCAGAGAGCCTGTCCAGACTGAGTGCCTGGGAGCTGAGAGCGAGGTGTCCGTCAGGTTAGAGGCAGAAACAGGAGTCATCGAGCGTGCACAGGCTGATGGGATCGACTCTCACTTCCAAAGGCTCATTCCAGCTCTGATCAGTCTCTGCAAGGTCCATTCTCACCCTGCAGCACACGGGCACAGCCTGGGATGTGAGAGAGACCCAAAGGTGCTGATTTCAAGATCTCAAACCCAAGTGCATTGTCACCAGACCGTGCCGATGGGGTTGGACTCTCTCCTCAGGTGTCTGAGGGTCGCCTCTTTCCATCCTGAGGTCAAAGAGACGCCGGGGCTTGCAAACTCCCGGTGAATTCCGCGGGTTTGGTGCTTTATTTTCCGCGCTGCGGTCGAACAAAGGCTGTCAGTGGCGGCTCGGTCTCTCCCGAGCGGTCAGAAGAGGGCAGTGCTCTCCTTCCGTGGAGGCTCGGCTTTGTGCTGGGATCCAGCCCCGCAGACAGCGCTGGGTGCTGCAGACACCAGTGACCCCGACCCAGCCCCGCAGCGCCCTTCCCACCAGCCCAGGCCGAGCAGGTGTCGAGGGAGGTGATCAGAGGGGTGCTGTGGGGTGATTTCTGGAAGAAAGCTCGCGGTGATGAGGACGGTGTAGGAAAAGATGCCCGTGTGTCTGCCCCAGAGCTGAGCGAGGTGGCACAGGATGTATAAATAAACGTGTCTGGTTTCAGCACAGTGGGCACAGCCAGCAGCAGTGAGGGGGAAGGGGGTTAGTGTGATTGCTGGCAGAAAAGCAGGTTTATTAGGGGATGAAAGCATTAAAATGACTGCAGCCCTCCCCTGTGAGAGCCACTCGCTGTGGGCTCTGCTAGAGCAGGATTCTTGGAGCCCCGAATGCTCCCAGGGGTGGGACATCTCTCACCTCTCCGGGCAGCCTGGGCCAACCTCATCTGAAAATTTGCCACCCTCATGGTATTTTACCTCAATAAATTTACCATCCTCCCCATGAAAAGCTTCTTCCTTCTATCTAGCCTGGACATCGCCTGGGCAGCCCATCTCTGTGTGTCTCACCATGTCCCTGGCTGTCCAGGAATCCAGCAGGAATGACCTGAGGTCAGACTGGCCTAAAAAGAGGCTGCAGATCACAAGAAGAGAAAGTGAAATGTAAATTAAAAAGCAGCAAAAGACAAACCTGTTAACCTGCAATGAGAGTCACAGGCGAAGGAATTTGTCACTCAGCACGAGTGTATGCTGTCCCCATGTGAGCTGGTCTCAGGGCCAGACACACTTCTGCATACGCTGGAGCCCAAAAAGGCTAATAGAGAAATTTTACACAGAAATGCTTTAAAACGGAATTAAATTTCCAGTCAGAAATCGAATGCAAAAAAAGGAAACAGTGTAAGCATACTTTAGCTATATTGTTGCTCTAAAGAAATAGAAAGGGCAAAGCTGTTGGAGAGCAGTTAATATCTTTTAGTGGAATTGGTGTAATAAAAGACATTATTTTTGTTCACACACCTTGCCTCAGGGTAGCCATCCTCTTTACTGCCTGGTTCCTGCTTCAATCTCATGCAAATGTGAAGAGTCAGTCGGGTCATCTCTCTGAATCCGGCTCAGCCTGACCGTGTCACAGTGAACAATCAACATTGCTTTTTAACAGAAATAAAGAGCAGAAGGCAAAGAGGCCAGTTTTTATCAAACCACAGAAACCACCTTCTGAGGGATGGCTTGTTCTGCTAGTCTGTACTGCAAAACCTTCTGAGACTGGAGTGAGATAAAAGCCAGTATCGCTGCTTAAATAATTATTTGTTTTGTATTATCTGTGTACACACAGCTACATTATCAGTGAATTTATGGCAGTGACAGTGTAGCACCATGGAAGGAATGAAAGGACAGATCTAGGCAACTAGAAGAGAGATTATTTTAGTTTATGTATTTGCAGAAAGTATCAGTGAAAAAAAAACCCAAACCCAAGAACACAGGGTCCAGTGCTGGTGATGTTACTTTAAATAAGAAATTTGAAAACCTGAAGATGTTACAGAAAGGAGAGTCAAAACTATCTCAAGGATGGGGAACAAAAGCCTTCTGTGTACTTTATCAGACATTTAGTGATTACAACCACTATGGTTTATCACGAGAAAAATGGAGAAAAAAAGAAAGTTCTCTTCAGTAAAGAGACAAAAACAAGCCGAAGATGATCAGAAGGCTAGGAAAACTCTAAAGAGAAATAGAGCACAGTTCGAGGATGGTGGAAGTGATTTAAGAAACTACCTTGGTGTAACTTCAGAAAACTGCCTTCAACCAGTGATGATTTTTGGGAGATGCAGTTTTAATTTAGCACAAACCACTGGCCCCCTCTGGAAGGGAACCCTGGTAAAATGCGACGGGCTGCGCACGCAGGAAATGCGGAGTGGTCGTGAAACAGTCATCTGCTGCATTAGAAATCTCTGAATGAATTCTCACCCCGCAGTGGGCGAGCTGTGACATTTGTGGATGCTGCTCCAGGAGGGAAGGTAGCTCCGTGCTGGCTGGCTTTGCAGAGCCCAGGGGCTCCAAGGGCTCACGGTTCTTCTCTTGGCAACCGCAAAGCAGCAACATTCTCTGTGCCAGAAGAAACTCTGAGCGAGCACCAAATACGGTGATAAAAGCCCTGCAGAGGAAGGAAAAACAGCTGCTCCTCTTGTTCTGTAGAACAGGCAGTGGCACAGAGACACCCAGGGGCTCAGGGCTTGTTCAGGGAGCTGGACAAGGGTCTGGAGCCCCAGGAGGGGCTGAGGGAGCTGGGAAAGGGAATGGAGCCCCAGGAGGGGCTGAGGGAGCTGGGAAAGGGAATGGAGCCCCAGGAGGGGCTGAGGGAGCTGGGAAAGGGTCTGGAGCCTCAGGAGGGGCTGAGGGAGCTGGGAAAGGGTCTGGAGCTCCAGGAGGGGCTGAGGGAGCTGGGAAAGGGTCTGGAGCTCCAGGAGGGGCTGAGGGAGCTGGGAAAGGGTCTGTAGCCCCAGGAGGGGCTGAGGGAGCTGGGAAAGGGGCTCAGGCTGGAGCAAAGGAGGCTGAGGGGGGCCCTTGTGGCTCTGCACAACTCCCTGCCAGGAGGGGACAGCCGGGGGGGTCGGGCTGTGCTCCCAGGGAACAGGGACAGGAGCAGAGGGAACGGCCTCAGGATGGGCCAGGGGAGGGACAGGCTGGACATCAGCAGGAATTTCCCCATGGAAAGGGTGGCCAGGGCTGTTTCCATGGAATGGTGAGTCCCCATCCCATTGATCTGTGAGGCTGTGGAACACGGGGATAGGGGTCAGTGGTGGCCTGGGCCGTGGGAATGCTTGGGCCTGAGGGTCTGAGGGCTTTTCCAACCCAAATGATTCCGTGATTCCGTGACCCTGCTGCCCCCGTGGCAGCTGGGGCCGTGCTCAGGCAGAAGGCATGCAGCAGACCTGCTCTCCACAGTGACCTGTACCTTGGGAAAGGTTGGGAGCCTGGATTTGTTTGGGAATGAACAAAACCAGTAGTGCAGGGCTGTCGGGGGAGCAGCAGGCTGGGAAGCAGTGGGCTCTGCCAGGACAGGACAGCTCTCCCTGCCATCAAAGGCACTGCTGGGGGCTCTGGGCCCCGCAGCCCTGCCAGACTGCAGCCCCTGGGGTGCAGGTTTCCCTCTGCTGTGACTAATCCCAGCGCAGCTTTCCAGGCAGCCACCCTTTGACAACGAAGTGCTGCACAGCGTGTGTCAGCCAGGCCTCAGCTGTTCATTAGGGGATCCTGGGGAATAGCCTCCAACACACGGCTTCACAGCACAAGTGATTTATGCAATTTGGGTACGAAGCCAGGCGTATTTAAATGCCTCCAATTTGGGGCTATTTTTAGCCTGGCACAAAGTCATGACCTTGCAGATTATTTTCGCAATCTCCTTTGTTTATAGGTGCAGAGCAGCATTATTCAGAAACGCTTCAAAGCCGCCACAGTCATGCTGATTTGGGGAGGGGGGGGAGAAAGCAGCTGAATGTGCTCTTCGTGACAGGCCTCAAAATCATAATTAGGAGAGGGGAGTTTGATTAAGGAGGTTTACATATCTGATACTGTTACTATAGTGACTCTGCTTCTTTTAACTGCTCAGTGCTCCTTGGTACGTCAAACTATTCAAATCATGTTTGGTGCCTGTGGCAGAGAATTAAAACTCTTATTTAATAAATGTTCTTGTTAAAACAAAAGATTTCTCTTTTTAACTGAGAGCGGGCAGGCACAGCTGGGCTATTGGGCAGGAATTGCTGTCTGGGAGGGTGGGCAGGCCCTGGCACAGGGTGCCCAGAGCAGCTGGGGCTGCCCCTGCATCCCTGGAAATGTCCAAGGACAGGCTGGATGGGGCTTGGAGCAGTCTGGGATGGTGGGAGGTGTCTCTGCCCATGGATGAACTTTAAAGTCATTTCCAACTCAAACCATTCCAGGATTTTGTGATGAACAGTCTCAAAATCTGCAGCACTGGAAAACATCTGAGTTTGGGCTGGAGAGGAGGCAGATGAAGGCTGGGATGGGCTGCTCTGTCATGTTTCACACCCTTGTACTTTCCCTCTTTAAACACTGTGGAGGCTGAGCTGGGGACAGGCATCACTTCCACCGAGCTGAGACCACTGTCAGGACAAACAGAGGAGTGTTATTGTGAAAAGTGATGGCTTTGCTCTTTTCTTCTGCAATTTCAGTGCTGACCTGCAGAATTAGCTCCCTCAATGACTCCTGCCAAGCCTTCTGTTGGAGTCCAAGGGTGTCCCAGCCCTCCACGCTCTGTGAGGCAGGAGACCAGGCAGGGGTTACCTCAGCACCATGGCTCTGCATGTTTTGAGGAGCACCAATCCATGCAGGGCATCTAGCATGGTGGAACCAGTGGGAGCAGCTTCCACATTGTTTCAAGGAACTCTGTGTGGAGTGACCCCATTTCCCTGCCACCCCCCTCTGCTACTTCCTTCTGCTTTGCCTTTGCCCTTCAGCCTCCTCCCTAGCAGGATGGCCCTGGGGAGCCACGGTCCCCACCATCCTGGGGGCCACATGGCACTCACAGCCCCGTCCCCTCAGCCCCACATTCCTTATGGACCCCAGCCCCTCACAGCCCC
>JAGMWU010000532.1:2611-24597 GCA_018697195.1 Certhia americana | reverse complement strand
TAGGCATTTTCTTGCCATGTAAAGCAGAGCTCACATTGTGTGAGACTGTACTATAGATCAGATAAAAATAAGCAACTGAGTCCAAACGAGATACCTTTGAGTCTAGTGTCTTCTGTCCGGACCTAACTAAACCTAACACAGTAACACAGTAACATCCACAGTCTGCCAATAGTTCTTTTAAATGTTCATATACATCCTGGTCTTTTGTCCCATCTCTGGCCCTGAAAAGCTGGGGGATGAGTGGGATTTACCTGCCCGGTTGGGGTGGGGGCTAGGAGGGCTTTCCCACTCTCTGCTCACCATCTTCCATCTAGGGGTCTCCAAAGCGACTGGACTGTCCTCCGATGATCGCTTCCTTTTCCATCGGGCCTGATGATTTATCCACAATCTTCAAAGCAAAGAGGTCCTATCGTGTAGGAGTCTGGAATTATGAGGAATATTTCTTTGCATGTTTGAGAGATTTAAGATCTCTGATAAACAGTGTTTTTAACCTTTGTTCATGGAAAAAGGACTTTTAGGCTCTGGAATGAAGCAGGGTTTTCAACAGCGTGTAATAAATAGTAGAATAGTGTGTAGTTTTATCACAGGGTAAGAATTTTAGATATATGTGGTTTTTAGGATGGCAGACAGATAAAGGCAAGATGGAGGAAGCACATGGCTTTTGGGTTTCTTCCTACTTCTTCCTTGCCTCCATGTTCTGCTGTGAGGTGGCACATTATAGTTGGCTTAGAATAGAGTCTAACCTTCTAACATAGATAATAGTTATTGGAGTAGAATTATAAATACTGATTACGTAGAATGTAGTATAAATGTCCACGCCACCCTGAGGGTGGGAACATTTGAGCATTAAGGTTTTGCACTTTGTAGGGAGCATTTTAGTATAGAACATTAAGCTTTTAGTATTAGGTAGTTGGGCATTTGTGCTTTTTGTAGTTAGCTTTGGCATTTGAAATTATAAGAAAAAATAAACTGAAGAGAAAAGCCTCACGTGCGCCTTTCCTTCAAGATCTCTGGCTGGTGAAAGAAAAACTATTTACATTCTCGGACAGAAAAGAAAAACAGCCGGCAGAGACAGCAAAACAGAAAAAAAAAATAATTTTTATAATTCTGAGACTATCGGTCATCTCCCTGCCAAACTGAGTCCCTGCAGGTTCTTCTCAATATGAGAAGTCTCTGTTTGGGCGCAACGTGTAGCAGTCCGGAGGGAGAATTTACCCTGCTACTCTTGACCCAGTTTGGCTGGGAAGCATGGCCAAAAAATGGGATGGGTCCAGTGTAGTAGCCAGAGGTAGATTTTAGTGCATCAGAGCTGCCATGTAGTCAGAAGGCAGCATCAAAGGCCGCAAGGCCTGAGAGCAGCCTTCAGCGACATTGTGGGTGAGGGTCTTCCTTGCAGAAGACGAGGGGCATGGCTAACTTAACAATACATACAGTTACCGGGCATGGGGGGGCAGGTATGTAATCTGGTATTGAGGACAGGGACCAGACCATCTCAAACTAACAGAGAGGTAGAACTTGAGACTTGACCCACCCCCGGGTAGCCACTCATCAGTATCCCATTTCCCATGGCTTCATGTTAATACTGTCCGAATACGGAGCCTGAGCCAAATCACGATCCATCCCATCTGATCCAGTCCCCACACTTACTCATTTTCTGCTGCAAGGTAGGATTAGGGGAATAGCAAAGCAGGTTCAAACTTCAAAAGGTTTGAAGAAAATTTTATTAACAGAACTAAAAGATGCGTAGTAAGAATCAGAATAAACCTTTAGAACATTTCTCCTCCCCCCTACACACTCTCTATTCTTTCCCACTGATAACGTACAGAAACAATTCAGTCAGTTTATCACTTCTAGAATAGTCTTTCCTCAGTTCACTTAGGGTGAGGAGTCTCTCTTGACATGCCATGGAGACTTCTGCACAAGAAAAACAGTTCTCTTATGGCTTCAATTTCCAGGAATAGCAGCCGCCCAGCAATCTACATTCGTGAAGTCCCTTCCATCTTTCACAGCCTTCCCACAGCTGCATTTGTGGGCCATGTCAACTTATGGGGTACTATTTTAACAATGAGCTGTTCAAAAGCAAGGGTTCTCTTTATCTATTTCTGAGATCATCTTCGTCTCTGGGAACAGAGATTCTCTTCTTCTTCCCTGGGGGCAAAGGGTCTTTATCATTCTTCTCTCTCTCTGTTCAAACTTCTCATGGGATCACAGATACTTCAACATCTTCTTGTTCAGCATGGATGCCGTTGTTCATATCTATAATTGGAATGCTCCATCTCCCCATGCTTTTTCCATGATTTAAAGGGGATATTCAAGTATATCATAGTCCATCACCATGGCTAACAAGAGAATTTCAGCCTAAAAATAAAGCATCTTGAAGCACCCTGGTTCTAGCCCAGATGATTTAACTGGTAGTTTCCTTGGGACACCCACCCTCAGCAACTTTTATGAGAGAGACCACGCTGATGCAGTCATCCGGAAACAGAACTTTTAATAAGGAAAAAACAAACACAGTATAAGGAGTGGACTGAAAAAGAGCGGGGTCCAGGGTAACAGCGGTTTTTATGCACATAGGAAAGAGCGGGGTCAAGGCAGGAATCCGAGGGGACAATCCAATGGAGGAAAGCAATTAGGAATATGGAAAATATTGCTGCAGAAAATAGCCAATAATAATAACGAGACCTGAGAACTTCCTAGCAACAATTTTCATATACCAAATGAGGTATTCAGGGGTGGGTCTTAGCTCACCCTAACTGTGAAGGGATTTCCCCTGGCTTATAGCCAAGGTCTCCACCCTCCTCCATGGAGCAGACCCCAACATCTCCCCCTTTTTGTTTTTCTAATGCAGAAAGATAAACTGTTTCTTCCAAAGTTTTAAACATAAACTTGAACAAACAAGAAGAAACAACTATTATCAGTATAAGTACAAATAAGACTAACAGTCCAGTTTTTATAGTGGAAAGCACATAAGATGACAAGTTCCAGCCTTTGAAAAGGTTGCTGATCCAATCACTTCCTTGCTCAATTTGTAATTTCCCAACTCCCTCCTTCAGAAGGCTTATGCTGCAATAAACAGCCTCACTGTGGTTAGAGAAATTCATGCAACATAAGCCCTCAAAGTCCTGATAGCCATGGCCATGGCCCAAAAGAAGAAAATCAATTGCCTCTCTATTTTGCAAAGTGGCATGTCTGACAGCTTTAACATCAGTCAATAACTCACTTAGGGCGACTGATGTAGTGTTAGTTGGCCGAATGAACCAGTACCCAATTCTGGCTATTTGCTTCAAGGCTTTTGCAACAGCCACCCATGGCAACAAGGAAGACATTACAATTTCAGTGGATTTGGTCCAATAAGTAATTTTGTCATTGCAATCTTCTTCAAATTGATGAGTTGATCTTTTTATTTGCACCAATGTATGTGCCATGGTGACATTGGGTGCTAACATAGTGAGGCATCCTAAGCTACATGGACCGCCCATGATCTTTGATGGTATCGCTGGCCAAATACTATCTCCACAAATAAAAAACATACTGGGTCGTAGTTGAATTGGATACAATCTGGACCAGATAGGAGTAGCGGTGTAATTGCACCACAGAGTTTGATTTTGGTATATTTTATTATTTGGGGAAACATCCACAAGTGTACTCATTTCCCAGAATTTTATACAATAATCCATTTTTACTTGCCCAAATAACTCCAATTCTTGGGGTTCAGTTGGTGCATGCGGTAATTTCCTCGTTCAGTGATCCCAAACATCCACAGGGTTCATTTTCAAGGTGTTAGTACCTCTTCCCCGAATTTGCAAAGTACGGATGGTATCCACAGGTATTGGCCACACATCTGTAGGTAACCCCACTAAGCAAGCGGAGAAGGGGTTACTAGGGCTGGCAACTGAAAGACACATTGTTTCCTGTTTGGTGATATTAGCTGAAGTAACCCAAACATTTTGTTTTGGCTGCGGGACTACCCAGCTGTTACCAAGAAGGAGAAAGTTTTAACAAATGAGCACAGAAATACAGGTTTCCATCTTTGTGATGACTGTTCTGATGATGGTTCCTCTTCCTGTTGATCTTCTCGTGGTAGAGATTCTTCTCTCAGGTGCTCCTCTGATTATACTGCAACTTTTGGCAAGGGCTGTAGATGTGGCTTGATGTTTTTGGCAGGGATCCACCTGGGTCCTGCACCTGTAGATACACAAGCATACCCCCTTCCCTATGTAATCAATGGGAACGGACCTGAAATTTGTGATGTTTCTGCATCTTTTATTAGTACTGGTGGTTTTTCTTTTCATTTAGCTTGAGTGGTGTTACTAAAGTGTCTGAAAATTGGTGGAAGGGGTTCCATAAATGAATTGTTCAGAAAATTGAAAACATATACTGCCTTTGATAGCCTCTCCATAGTAGCCAGGGTCTCCATTCCCCCTGTTTATTTTTCTAAAAGGTCTTTTAGAGTTCTATGTATTCTTTCAATTATTTATTGTCCCGTGGAGGAATGGGGAGTACCTGTAATGTGTTTTATCCCCCATAGATTAAAAAATTGGCTTACCTTTTCTGAAACATATCTACGCCCATTGTCTGTTTTTACCTTTTGGGGAACACCTAGAGATGAAAAAGCTTGCAAAAAATGTTTAATAACATCTCGGGCCTTCTTTCCCATATGTGCTGTAGCAAATACGGCTCCTGAAAAGGTGTTAACAGAGACGTGAATATATTTAAATTGGCCAAATGATTGATGATGTGTGACATCTGATTGCCAGAGTTCTAGGCTGTTTAATCCCCTGGGATTGATTCCACTTTCCACTGAAAAGAATTGATTTGCATTGGCAATCAGGGCAGGAACTGATAACCATTTGTGCCTGATCTTTGGTTAGATTGAATGACCTCATTAAGGATGGGGCATTTTGATGGAAAAATGAGTGACTTAAACGGGCCTGATCGAAAAGGTTTGGAAGGGTAGTTTGGATCGGCATGGTGAGGTGGTCTGCATGAGTATTGCCTTCAGCTATAAATCCAGGTAAGGTGGTATGTGAGCGAGTATGTGTGACAAAATAAGGCTGTTTCCTTAGGGAAAGAAAGAAAATTAATTCATTAAGTAAATCATATAACCTTTTGCTGGAAACGAATTTGAGAAGAGAGCCTTCTGCTCATTTGACAGTTCCTGCAGAATAAAAGGAGTCAGTTACTAAATTAAAAAGAATTAAAAATTTGGAAAATGCACCGACAACTGCAGCAAGCTCAATAATCTGGGGCAAACCCTCAACAATTTCAATGTCTAAGTCCCAGTTTCCATTTTCATGGTTTTTCCATGTGATTACTGATTTGTGTGATTTTCCAGAGCCATCTGTAAAAACAGTAAGAGCATTAAGAGGGGTATAACTTCTCAGAGGTTTTTGGATTAAATAAAAAGAAAGACGTAACAACTTATGCTTTGGGAAATGAACTGAAATTTGTCCTGGAAATCCTGCCAATGCAATTTGAAATATTGCTGATTGTTGAATAAGCCATTCTAAATAAATAGAAGTAACAGGTATAAACATAGCAAAAAAATCTTTTCCTGAGAGGGATAGAATTTGGGATCTGGCTTTCATTACCAGTTGTGCAAGGATTTCTGGACAAGTAGTTATAGTTTTAGACATTTGATATGACAAGAAAATCCATTCTAAAATTAACAAAGGATCTGACAAACTTTTGCTCCACTGAAAAATTAAACCATATAGATGTGGACTTTCTCCTAATACTGGAAACAAAAAGGGTAACTCTGGGTCACATAGGTGGGCTTGACAAGTTTGCAAAGCTGCACTTTGTTTAGAGTGATTTTTGCTTCCTGAGTTAATTCCCTTGGGGAATTTAAGTCCATGTCTCCTTTTAACAAATCAAATAGAGGAGCCAAATTTTGGTTAATTATTCCTAAAAGAGTGGGAATCCAGTTAATAAGTCCAATGAGTCTTTGTAGGTCATGCAGTGTGGTGGGAAAGGTCTGTAATTAGCACTGACTGGGCAGTTGACAATTCTAGCGTGGTGTTTGCTGGTATTGAAGCAGGTAGGTTTTTGATGATGTGTTGCAGCTGTGGAATCCTGGGATTTTGGTGTTTCCCATGACAGGTGACAGGGATTCTTGTGTCATCACGTGTCTCTGTCCTGCGTTCACCTTAGAGTTTCCCAACTGGCAACAACAACAAGCCTGCACTTGATGTGAGTAGTTAGTATTCTGTTTACTTCTGCCACAGTCACATTGTTTTTGGAAGGTTCCTATCTTTGGTTTATTACAGTTCCTTGCCCAATGTCTCTTTTGTCCACAGTTATAGCAATTTCCAGTTTATTGTTTTGTGGTTTTTTAGATCCTTTTTGAAAATCATTCAAGGCATTGGCTAACATCTGTGCATGGATAGTGGCTGTATGCTCTGGAGTAGCCAATTTATTGCAAGTTTCTACCATTTGAGGAATGGTAGGCTCCGGCTCTGATGGCAAAGCACTCAAGATCTTTTTACATTTTGGATTTGCATTGACCACGGCTAATTGTTTTAACAGTCTTTCTGTCACTTGGTCTTCAGCTACCTGTTTATCAATAGTTAGTTTTAGCCAATCTAAGAAAGTCATGTAAGGTTCAGTGGGGCCCTGTCTGATGTCAGCAAAATCCATTTGTGGCTTATTTGCCTCAGGAATTTGCAACAAAGCCTTTTTAGCTGCATCCATATCATTGAGCACAGGTCTAAGAAGGCTTACAGCTTGCCTATCTGGATCTAGAAAATCTCCTCCTGTCAGATGGTCTATTGTCTGTCCTGCACTGTTTGATCTCTAGCATAGTCCAGAAGCAGTTTATTTAATAAATGTTTCTACCCCAACTCCCACAAGGAGAATTCAGTGGGAGTCAGCAATTATGTCATTAAATACCAAATATCATGAGGGGATAGGACATGGGCAAAAAAGATAGCAGTAATAAGACTGGAAAAATACAGAGAACTTCTCCCATGTTCCTTGGCTGCTTTACTCAGTTCTTTAATCTCTGTAAAAGCCAAAGCTTCCCAGAAGGGTTGATCTCTCCTATTGTACCTAACTGGCATCACATTTAACGTATTTGCCATCTCCCAATCACCTTTTTCAATTGCTGTTTTTTTGATCTTTTCCCAAACACCCTTTCTGGATTCCGACCAGTTGAGGTCTTCCTCCAATAAGGAGGAATCAGAGAAATCAGGTGGGGAGTAATAGCTTCTTGACAGAGATACCTGTTTGTATTTATGATTTTTTCCTATACCCAGCTTCGGGATATACCATGGTGGCATGGGCCCCACCATCTTGGAGGCCGGCCCTTCTGGTTTACCAGCAGGGGTGATTCCGGCTCCCCCCCAAGGGGGTGTGGCACTTGTCAGCTCTGACAGGGGCAGAAAAAGGAGGTTCTTCTGGGCAATGAGCATGCCTTGGGATCGAGTGGGGGGAATCGTGGGCGGGACTGAGAGTGGGGATTCCCACTGGACCATGGTGTCGACCCGAGAGGTTAGTGTGCTCCTTGAAATGGCTGGGGTTCTCAAAATGGTGGTTGGAGGTGTTACAGCCATAGGTGATTTATCATGGAGCTAGACCGCTTTATATTAGTAGAGGAAAGGGGGAGAGGAGAATGTGAGGGAACAGGCGGGACGGAGCGGAGGGGTGGTCCGAGATAGTCTGTGCATTACTATCTTGGACCCCAGATGGAGGGTCAGGTGCAGACTGACACAGGGCAGCGGGGTCACCAGTTACGCTGCATTTCTCCCCGAGCCTGCAACAGGCACAGGCAATTGCCATCTCAGCCCCGTATCTGTCCTCTGGGGATTTTGCAGGATAGATTCTGGTGGAAAAGGGTTTGTCAGCGCTCACAGGCAGTTCCAAATTAGTCTTTTGCCATTCCGTGGCAAGCAGTTTTTCTTTCGTTTTCTTCTTAACATCATCAAATGTTATTTTAAAAATTGGAATCAGTTTTTGAGCAGACCGGTCTCAATTTGCAGCGAAATTATAAATTTTTTCCTACTGAGTCCCAAAAGTACGGTGTAGTTATCACGAGCTCAGTAGCATCCATGGAATTTTTTCAGATCCAGCGGATTAGTTTAAGTTCTTTCTTCTCAAATTTTGTGTCCCAGCCTGCCAATTTTAACATAAAAGTTTTATAAATGTCTCTCTGGGCTGCAGTGAACATCCTCACACCCATTTTGAAAAATCACAGGACAGATGTCCACCCTTCTTATACCTTCTTTTGAAGTTCCCTGATAAGGTAGTGTCCTCCTCATTCCTTATCCAGCAAAGTCCTTGCCTCTTCGCTCCTTTGCTGGCACAGACGAGAAGGGCAAAGTCCTACGACCCACTCAGGAGGCGGGGCAGTTACCCCGACAGTCTCCTGAATATCAGGGGTCCCTGTTCGGGCGCCAGGTGAAGCACTCCGGTTCTAGCCCGAATAATTTAACCGGTAGCTTCCTCGGGACACCTACCCTCAGCAACTTTTATGAGAGAGACCACGCTGATGCAGTCATCCAGAAACAGAACTTTTAATAAGGAAAAAATAACACAGTAAAAGGAGTGGACTGAAAAAGAGCGGGGTCCAGGGTAACAGCGGTTTTTATGCACATAGGAAAGAGCGGGGTCAAGGCAGGAATCCGAGGGGACAATCCAATGGAGGAAAGCAATTAGGAATATGGAAAATATTGCTGCAGAAAATAGCCAATAATAATAACGAGACCTGAGAACTTCCTAGCAACAATTTTCATATACCAAATGAGGTATTCAGGGGTGGGTCTTAGCTCACCCTAACTGAGAAGGGCTTTCCTCTGGCTTATAGCCAAGGTCTCCACCCTCCTCCATGGAGCAGACCCCAACAGCATCTCCTCATTCTCCTCCCATCTGGGACCTTACTCCTTCTTGATGGACTTTGGTGCCTTCATGTTGTTTCTCTCCATGTCTTCACTCTGTCCTTTTTCTCTCACTCGAGAGAGGATTGAAGTCTGCAGGTCTCATCTGTGCACTGAAAGAGTTAATATCTCACCTGGGGCCTGTAGAAGGCCACGTGCTCCCTTCCCTGCAGTGGCTGAAGCAGTCATGGTGATAGATTTCAGGCTGCACTGAGGGGGGCTGTGCCAGAATTTAAAGGGGCCCGGCCTGAACAGCAGTGGTCACTCTGGCTGCATGGCTCTTTTCTGGCCCCTACTGTGTTCAATTTCAGCCACAGGGTGATGTCCTACCCTCCCCTTGACCAGCAGACACTGAAGCAGGCTGCAGCAGAGCAGACCTGTCCTGGCCCACAGCTTCTTCCAGGGCCTGGTGGACCCTGGCTTGGCCTGGGGCAGCAGTGGTGCAGGGAAAGATGTTAGCATCCACAGCCTGTCCCAGTCTTGGCCAGGGTCCTGCGGCCTCCACTCCCCCGCCCGGCCATGGATGCCATGGTGGGGGGGAACATTTCTCTCTAAAGCCGGAAAAGAAAGAGAGCGATTCCTGTTTTTTTTTGTCTTAAAATGTATGTTCACAAAGGTGCATCTAACTTTTTCATTGGTTTAATTGAAGCCCCCTACCAGTTTGCGCCCGGACCTACCGGACAGCATCTTTCATGGGATTCGGCTGGCGACTGTAATGAGTGAGACAGCTTTGACCTGTTTGCTTGCAAACAGAACTTTTAATAAGGTGAAAATAACAAACAAGATGCCGTGCACAGTACACAGAGCAATTGGAAAAAAGGCTGGGTCCCGGACAACACAGGGCTTTTTATACATTTTTGGGTATCGGAGGAATTAGGGCGGGGACTGAAGGAAGGGTCCAACGGGAAGGAACGCTTAGGAATATTACAATTCCTGCAGCAATAAATAACCAATTGTAACAGGGAGAACCAAGAACCCTTGGTAAAAACTCAGAAGAACAATGAAGGGAAATTAGAAGTGGGTCTTTGTTCACCACGACCAAAAATGGCTTTCCTGGGGTTTTGAACTGCTTCTCCTGAATCAACTCCAACATTTAACATTGTGTCAATATTCAAAATTAGCCACGGATTGCTTTTTCGTCAGGTCTAAAGGAAGCTGCTCAGGTCCTTACAGGGAATTACTTCCATAACTGGTTCCTTTCCTTCCGTACCAAAAAATAAATTAATGCAAAACCAGGACATGAAGGAATGATTTAGTCTAGCAAAACTTTAGTAACTTCCCTCACTTTATTGGTCTGACATGGAAAAGTTTCTGGCTAACCTGAGAAAGTCTTACTTAGTACCAAAAGCTATCAGTACCCCCCTTTTCTAGGTAATTCTGAAAAAACAATTTGCCACTGTTGTCCTGGGAGTCTACCTTTCTTTATAGTTCCCAACTGTATTTTATTAGTGGTCTGTGGGTTTTTCTGCAAACACACTTTGCACTGCTTAATGGCCTGTCATACTACAGCGTATAAATGTCTTCCTACTATTTTCTTGGTTAGGTCACTATACAAGGCATTTGCCCTCCAGAGAGTTTTGGTGTGTTCCCCTTGTACAATTTTTCACAATACTCTGCTTGGTACTATAGTTTGTCCACCAGAAATAGTATAAAAGTTGTTTTTCAACTGAGCATTTAGATCCTGTAATGTTTTATTTTTAATATGGTATATTAGTGTCCCAAGTTATAGGCTTGCCGTCTGGTATCAGAGCCAATGTCTGTACCTGTTCTTTTTCTGACACCTTTTTTGGCTTCTAAATCTGCCAGTCTGTTTACCATCTCCTGTTCCATGTTACCTTTTTGATGCCCTTTACAATGCATGTTTGCCACTAATGAGGGAATATTGATGGCTTTCAGAAGTAGTAGAATGTCTTTATCTTCCCTTTTGCCAGTTCTAATGCTCGGATAAAAGCTATGATTTCTACTTTCTGAGCAGAGGTTCCTGCTGGAAGGGGGCTGAGCATTGATTGACTTTTTAGTAGTGGTGATTGCATATCTGGCCCTCTGGGTCCTGTTTTTAACAAACTTGCTTCTATCTGTATACCATGTTTCTTCAGCATCTTCCAGAGATGTTTCTTTCAGGTCTGGTCAGCTGGAATAAATGATTTCCCTAGTCTCTAGGCAGTTATGATTCACCAGGTCTCAGGTTGCTGATATTTGCTGAGAAAAGAAGCTGGATTCACAATGTTACTAGCGATGATGTTCACATCATCTTGTCCCACCAGTATGGCTTGTTATTTAAGGAACCAAGGAGACAACCAGTGTCCCCCTTTCTTCTCTAGCACTGCTGATACCATATGTGAGACTAAGACAGTTACCTTTTGTCCCATCATGAACTTTCAGGCTTCCTGTATGTTGAGTACTACAGCAGCAACTTCTCTGAGGCATCCTGGCCAACCTTTGCTCACCTCACCCAGCTGTTTTGAAAAATAGGCTACCGCTTTCTGGCATGGTCCTATGCGTTGGGTCAATACCCCTAGAGCTATGCCTTGGCGCTCGTGGGAAAACAACCAGAAGGGCTTCCTCACATCTGGAAGACCTAAAGCTGGTGTTCTCATCAGTTCATGCTTAAGTTGAGTAAATGTTTTCTTGGCATCTCTAGTCCAGACCAAATGTTTACCTCTAGGGTTTAGTATATTATATAAAGGTCTTACCAACAGATGATAGTTATAGATTCACAGTCGACACCATCCTGTCTGTTGTGGTTTAAACAACAGGTGTCTGCTAAGGAAGGCAGGAGCCTCCCTTGGAATGGAGAATTTAAACCCTCTCCCTCCTTATTATAACTTTGAAATTAAGGGACTGTCAGGTGAAGATATGGGAATAGGAATAACATTCTTTATTAGGTGAACTAAAATAAACAATAAAACCAAAACACATGCAGTATTACAAAGGAGAAAAACAAACAAACAAACAAACAAACAAAACCCACTGACAGAGTCAGGGTACAACCTGACACCCTGTGGGTCAGGGTGTTGGTAGCAGTCTGGTTAAATGGTGGCTGCAGTCCTAGTATCAGAAGTGGCTCTGTTCAAGCGATGTTCCAGTAGAAAGAGTGGAGTTCTTTCGCTGAAGGTCCAGTGGTGATAGATGGGCCTGGTCTTCCTCTGAGAATCCAGTGGATAAGCTGCTTGGTGTTCCAACTCCCAGATTGTTATCCAGGTAGGAATACTTGGCTCCTCCCCATGGATGGAGCATTTCCCAATGGAATGATGTAATTTTATCAGTAAGACTGAATGGCCCATTAGCAGAAGATATCTCCCTGGAGGGAGGCTGGGTTGTGGAAGAAATAAGAAAACTGCCTCAGCAGGTTTTTTGACAGTTGGCTCATTGACAGACAATTACCCCCCACCCCAGTTTCAACAGATGGTGATAGAATACAGAGTTTTGGTTACATTTTGCACTACAACCCATGACACTGTCATACTTTAAAAGTTTGAAATTCTTTCACCATCTGTGGTTGAGGAGTTTGACAAATGGCTTTTTTTTTGTTTTGTCCCAGCTCTCATTGCCCTTTGGAATTCTTATATATTTCTTGCTTTTGTGTGATCTGGGCTTTCTGTTGAGAGACTTTATGCCTGTTAAGTCCTAAGAAATTGAGTAAACTTACTGTTTATTCATTGCACTCATTTTCAGTTTCTGCTGCAATCAGGAGATCATCCATGTATTGTATTATTGTAATACTCCAGTTTCCATCAGTGAGGTCCATTACTCCAAGTCTTTTGCTGGTTGATTTCCAAAGAGAGTTGGTCTGGTTTTGAATTCCTTGTGGTAACACGGTCCAGGTTAGTTAGGATTTTCATCCTGCTTCATGATTTTCCCACTCAAAAGCAAAAAGTTTTTGGTTGTCAAGGGCCAGAGGCATACAGAAAAAGGCATCTTTTAAATCTAAACTGGAAAACTACACTTGTTCCTACCAATCAGGTTTCAGGGAAACCCTAGAACCTCTACCCAGGGAAAGAGAAAAGGTCAGTGGACATCATGGAGAACAACATACAGTATAATTTTACTATTCGAAATTATCTGGATTGCCTTAGGGTTGTGAGTACAATACTCACTCATTTCATCTCCTCAGCATATTATTTTCAGGGTCCTGATCCCAGACAAAAACTTTTTTCAATTTAATTGAAACTGTCAGTGTTTCTTAAATCCAAAATCTTTCTTTTAGTCACTTTTACAGCTGGAGAGAACTTATCAGCTGCCACTTCTTCTGCACAAATTACACATCTCTTACCATTACTACATGCACTTCCTTTGGTAATTTTATACTTTGCCCTGAGGAGATAGAAAGAGCTATATAGATTAGTTTCCATAAGGATATGATTTCCCAAAATTAAATTGAGGGAAGAACTTTTTCATTGTGGCAACCAGTAATAAAAACATATAAAATTATATAAACATACATATAACAACAACAGTTAGAAATGTGACAATTGCTAATGAAGTTAGTACTTTAACAATGCTGGTGAGTATTCTCAGTATTATTAGGTAAAGTAGTATGAGTAGCCAGCCATCTTTTGAGATCTTTTCACGTTGACTTTGTTAAATAACATTATCAATGTGATGTTAGAGTGGTCCCTAGAGAAAAGGATACTCACTTACTTACTTATTCCTCTAGTATTTGAAGCTATACTTGCTACTATAGTTATTACAAGGTTCTGCTAGGATGGTTGACTAATCAATCCAGAAACAACCATGTTGGCATACTGGAAACACTGTTCTAGAAATACAAAAAGGATAAACTATTTGATGCATTTCATTTTAGAATTTTGTGTTTTGTTACAGTTTTTAATGGATTTACTATTTACTATATTGTCCAAATAGTTCCTCTCTGTTCTTTTTCCTGGAGCTGATTTTTTTCATGTAATATAGGAGTCTCTGGCTATAGATCTCACAGTCATGTGGGGGCAATAAAAAATCTTTTCCACTTCTGTTAAAGCAGCTCTTTATTCTACTTCTGGATATATGCTCAATCTTTACACTGGTGAGGATACACTTGAACATTCAGAGTTATTAATGATACTGTAGCCTTTTTCCCAATCTGGAAATGAAACTCAAGATAATTTTAGTAAGGAGGTAATATAAAATAATATATATTATATAATATATCTTCATTTTAAGGCCTCCAGAGGCAGTTATGGAAAGATGTCCATAGAAGTCCACCCCCCCTGGGTTGAGTACATTTTATAGGTTTTAGGAAATTAGCATGATTGATAAAAGGCACCAATTAGGAGGGCAAGTGGTGATGCAATTCCCCCCCAGGTCAAGCTCCTTCTCTGGAGCCCCCCTTCAGCACTAGTTGTACTTTATCCATAAGAATGTATCTCGAAGAGTAGTTCTCAGCCTTGGTTCCCAGGAAGAACCAAGATAGCATGGAGCCCTGTAGCTCCCAGGGCTTGGAGCTCTGGAATTTTTGTCTTTCTGCTTAAGGAAAGGCCATGGTAAAGTACTGGGTAAACTAGTCACTAATACAATAGACTTTAGATCTACAAATATATGTGTGAAGAATACGAGAACATATAAAAAGAAAAAAAAGGCAAAACCTAAACGGCATCATTACCAAAACAAACTTGCATCATGATAAATGTAATAATAACCTGGGAGAAGGTTGTTCTCATTCTCCACAACTACCTATGGATTTGGGGGGATTTTTGCTAGTCCTTTTCAGATCGCATCTCTTTTCTTTGGCAGTGTAACATAAACTGCAAAATTGTTTTACATTTAAATACCCATTAGATGATCATTTTTTTTTATTATCTAATGAATAACTTGGTCACTAGCAGTTAAAATATTTGATAAGGGTCTTTTTACTAATTGTCCCTCCTGGTGTTCCCCCAATATCCTAGTGGGTTAGGATGCACCCCATGGGGTTTTAACTACTATTTCTTGTCTTTGTTTCCCATTTTGTTCCTCTTTTACTTTGCTCTTCTTTGGTTGCTCCCCTTGCATGGCTACAGAAATGCCAGTCCAAGCTCTGCACTTGCATCACACTTATCTGTGTGTCTCAGTCATGTCTTTTTACTCTCACACAATCAGTCCAGGACTTGCTTTGCATCTCTGGCCGTTTGCCTTGAAGGACAATGGGACCGCAGATTAGAGTACTGTACTTGCTTCATGCACTATTGCACATCTCAGCCACTCACACACTCATTCATTTTCACCAATAAAATTTTCATCAGAGCTTACCGAGTGTACTACTTTGACTAGTCAAGTTACAACAAGGTACAGGGTGCTTTACAGTCTGCATACCTCAAGGTCAGGATCTTGTCCGCTCCTGAAAAGATCCACCAGAGCACAGGGAGTCTCTCCAGAGGTCTCCAGTTGCATCTAGAGTGTCCCTGGCTCCAGAGGGTCTTACAGCTTAACGGAGAGGCTCCTGACTGGCTCACCAAACTGATTCAAAGAAATCTACTCCACAACAGTTACTGTAAAGTAAAACACACCTTTATTGGCACCAAGAGAACATGTAGGAGTTAGCACCTCCATGTACATGCCTGGCTGTGGCACATTTTACACAGGCTTTTATACTTTTACAAATCTGCAATCTGCCCTTGTTTGTTTGTTTATCTAAAAGTTACAGTTTCAAAGGTTGAGGTCTTACATAACTTGTGGCTTCTTTATGGTAAGGTTGCAAACATGGCACACAGTTCTGTCTAACATACTCATCAAACACACCTAACTTTACTGTTATGAGGCATTCAGTTTATAGCTGTGCTTTATTGATTATGTACTTCTATATCTATTGCAACAAAACTTATGACTGCATTTTTCTAGCCTTTTGTGTCAGTCTCCCTTCTTATCTCCTTAGCCCACTAGGGCTACTTCCTTGCTTGCAGAAGCAGATAAAGTTAAGCACAGCAGCTAACATACCCCTCCCTTCTTATCACCTTAGCCCAGCAGTGCAAAGCCCTTAAGTGCAAAAGTGGTTAAAGTCAGATGCAACAGTCACTCATAATTTTTTGTCAATTCATACTTATGTTAACGTGCTTATGTCAAGTAAGGCCTGTGTTTCACCTTGCATGTTGTAGGTTAGTATTCCTCCTTTTTTTCTTCCTATCTCTCAGGGAATTTTGTCCCATCCAGTTGTCTAAGAGATGATAATGACTGGTACATAAGAGAACAAAAGGTGTGGCTGGGAGGAGGAGGAGGGAGAAGGGTGCAGATGGCTACTTTCTTAGCAGGGAGGGTTTCTCTTGGGAAGGCCAGAGTATCCTGGTTCAGGGCAAGTTTGGGGAGAAACTCCCAAAGGGGCCCCTTCAGAGAGCAAACCCACATGGCCCCTCCCCACCCCCACCCGTTCAGGAAGGATTCCTCGGAGAGAAGTGGAAAGAAACCTGTTTATTTAACAGACAGAGCACCCCCCAACACACAAGATGAACAATCACCGTTCTGACAAGATAAAAAATTCAGAAAGTCTCTCTCTGGGGAGCAGTCGCTCTGTTGATCTCTCCCGCCCTGGGTAGGCTGTTGCAGGCCACAGAGTGCACACTCCCGGTGTTTCCCAGGTCCCAGTCTGGAGCAGGCTTGAATGATTCCACAAAAGGAGAGAGGGAAAGAAAAACAGTATGGAGGAATCTTGGACTGTCTAGCTAAACTAACTAAAGAGCTAAGCAGAAGCAAGACCAAGCAAGCAAAGCAGCAAGCAGCAGCAAAAGCAGCAGTAAAAAGCAACCCTCTGTGCCTGTGTCCCTCCGACTATTATCAGCACGCAGATACAAAACCAAAACAAAACTTCCTCGAGCCAGTCTTGAAGAACAACTCCAGCCCAAACAGAACAGACGATTGGGGATACAAACCTCACAACATCACCCGAGGACATTCCACCCCTTATCCCCATATTGTCAACATAATACCAACATCGTGCATTTTATTAAAAACTTCAATTTGTTCCCCTCAAAAATTGCAGACAACCCATTATGCCCCCCATTGCATCCCCACACCTTCACTGCATCCTGGCCCCATACTACAGAGCTGCAGGATTCTCCACTTCATTTTACTCACTCAAAACTCCATCTTTCACTTGCTCAGAACTTCGACACACATTTCCTTCTCCATCATTCACTTGCTCAGACCCTTAACACTTACATATCATTCTCATCCCACAATCAGATCTCCCTGAGGTACACATCGTGTTGTTCCATCTCTCTGCATAATCCACCATGTACAACCCAGTCCCTAAGCAAAGACAACCCCACAAATGAGTTTGTCTGTACTCGAGGCAGAATTGATCCACACAGTTTTTCCTAACAAACCTCTGATATGTACCACTGGGACTTTATCTCCATCTATTATATTCAGGGACTCAGACTGGGCAGGACCTGCTTGGTTGGTGGAACCCCAAGCCTTAACTAGCCAGGTGGCCTTTGCAAAATGCTGCTCCCAATTTTTAAAAGATCCTCCACCCAAGGCTTTCAACTGGGTTTTAACAGTCCATTGTAGCTCTCCACTTTGCCTGCAGCTGGTGCATGGTAGGGGATATGGTACACCCACTCAATGCCATGTTCTTTAGACCAGGTGTTGATAAGACTATTCTTGAAATGACTTCCCTTGTCTGACTCAATCCTTTCAGGGGTACCATGCCTCCAAAGGACCTGCTTTTCCAGGCCCAGGATGGTATTCCCGGCAGTAGCGTGAGTCACAGGTTAGTTCTCCAAACATCCAGTGGTGGCCTCCACCATGGTCAGCACATGGCGCTTGCCTTGGCGGGTTTGGGGCAGTGTGATGTAATTAATCTGCCAGGCCTCCCCATACTTGTACTTGGACCACCAACCCCATACCAGAGGGGCTTCACCCGCTTGGCCTGTTTGATGGCAGCACACGTCTCACAGTCGTGGATAACCTGAGAAATGCTCTCCATGGTCAGATCCACCCCTCAGTCTCGTGCCCACTTATAGGTGGCATCCCTACCCTGATGGCCTGAGGCATCATGGGCCCATTGAGCTAGGAACAACTCTCCCTTGTGTTCCCAATCTAAGTCTATTTTTGATACTTCTATCTTTGCAGCATGATCTACTTGCTTATTGTTTTGGTGCTCCTCACTAGCTCTACTCTTGGGGACATGGGCGTCTACATGGCGGACTTTCACAGGCAACCTCTCTACCCTGGTAGCGATGACTTTCCACTCTTCAGCAGCCCAGATTGGTTTTCCTCTACGCTGCCAGTTGGCCTCTTTCCACCTCTCCAGCCATCCCCACAGAGCATTGGCTACCACCCATGAATTGTTGTAGAGGTAGAGCTTGGGCCACCTCTCTCTCTCAGCAATGTCCAGAGCCAGTTGAACAGCTCTGAATGCCACAAGTTGGCTTGATCCCCCTTCTCCTTCAGTAGCCTCTGCTACCTGTCATGTGGGGCTCCACACGGCTGCTTTCCACTTCCGGTTCATCCCTATGATGCGACAGGAACTGTCAGTGAAAAGAGCATAGTGTTTTTCATCTGCTGGTAGTTGGTCATATGGTGGAGCCTCTTCAGCAGGTGTCATGGGTTCTTGTTCTTCATCTGGGACACTAAAAGTTTCACCTTCGTGCCAGTTTGTAATTACCGCTGAAATCCCAGGGCGATTCAGTTTACCTATACGGGCACGCTGCTTGATAAGAGCAATCTACTTGCTCTATGTAGCACTGGTGGCATGGTGGGTGGAAAGAACCTTGCCTTTGAACATCCACCCAATCACTGGTAGTCGGGGTGCCAGGAGGAGTTGTGCTTCTGTACCAATCCCTTCTGAGGCAGCTTGGACTCCTTCGTAGGCGGCCAAGATTTCCTTCTCTGTTGGAGTATAGTTGGCTTCTGACCCTCTATAGCTTCAACTCCAAAATCCAAGTGGTCGACCCCGAGTCTCCCCAGGCACCTTCTGCCAAAGGCTCCAGGACAGACCATGGTTCCCGGCTGCAGAGTAGACCATGTTCTTCACATCTGGTCCTGTCCTGACTGGGCCAAGGGCTACTGCGTGAGCGATCTCTTGCTTAATCTGGGCAAAAGCTTGTTTCTGCTCAGGGCCCCAATGGAAATCGTTCTTCTTGCAGGTGACCAGGTAGAGAGGGCTCATGATCTGACTGTACTCCGGAATATGCATTCTCCAAAAACCTATGGCACCTAAGAAAGCTTGCGTCTCCTTCTTATTGGTTGGTGGAGACATTGCTGTGATCTTATTAATGACATCACTGGGAATCTGACGCCATGCATCTTGCCACTTCACTCCTAGAAACTGAATCTCACGAGCTGGTCCTTTTACTTTGCTCTTCTTAATGGCAAAACCAGCTTCCGGGAGGATTTGGATGATTTTCTCTCCTTTCCCGAACACTTCTGCAGCTGTGTTCCCCCATACAATGATGTCATCAATGTCCTGTAGATGTTCTGGAGCCTCACCCTTTTCCAGTGCAGCCTGGGTCAGTCCATGGCAGATGGTAGGACTGTGCTTCCACCCTTGGGGCAGTCGGTTCCAGGTGTACTGCACTCCCCTCCACGTGAAACCAAACTGATGCCTGCATTCTACTGTTAAAGGAATGGAGAAAAAAATGCATTGGCAATGTCAATAGTGGCGTACCACTTCACTGCCTTGGACTCCAGCTCATACTGGAGCTCTAATATGTCTGGCACTGCAGCATTCAGTGGTGGAGTCACTTTATTCAATGCACGGTAGTCTACCATCAATCTCCATTCTCCTTCAGATTTATGCACAGGCCAAATTGGGCTGTTGAAGGGTGAGTGGGTTTTGCTCACCACCCCTTGGCTCTCCAGTTCTCGGATCATCTTATGGATGGGAATCAGAGCATCTCGGATTGTTCTATACTGTTGGCGGTGCACTATCGAAGTGGCAATTGGTACTTGCTGTTCTTCTCCCCTCAGAAGTCCTTCAGTAGATGGATTCTCAGACAGTTCAGGCAAGGTGTTCAATTGCTGGATGCCCTCAGTCACTACAGCTGCTATTCCAAACGCCCACCAGAGTCCTTTTGGGTCTTTGAAATGCCCACTTCGGAGGTAATCTATGCCCAAAATAAATAGGGCCTCTGGGCCAGGCACAATAGTGCTTCTTCCACTCATTCCCTGTCAGGCTCACATCAGCTTCCACCAAAGTGAAATCTTGTGATCCCCCGGTCACACCAGCGATGCAAACAGATTCTGTCCCCACATGTCCTGATGGGATCAATGTGCACTGCGCACCAGTGTCCACCAATGTTTTATATTCCTGTGGTTCAGATGTGCCCGGCCAACAAACCCACACCGTCCAAAAAACATGGTTTTCCCTAACCTCTACCTGGCTAGAGGCAGGGCCCCTCTAAGCTTGGTTATCCTTTTTCCCTTGGGCATATGTCTTGGAGGTTCCTTACAGAGGGTTGGACATGGCATCATCATCATCATAACTGTCAGTTCGGCTACAGGCAACTGGAGCTGCTTTCCTTTTGATGGAACTTCCTCTCTGAGCTTTGCTTTCTTTCAATTCACGCACCCATTGTGCCAGAGCAGCAGATTTCCCATCCCATCTCCTCATGTTCTCTCCGCAGTCACGCAGGAAGAAACACAGCTCAGCTCATGGGGTATACCTTCTCTCTGCATCTGGGGAGTGTCTGCGTTGGGTACCAGAACCTCTGATCTGTACTGCTGAGATTTGGAGAAGGTCCTCTTTAATCTCCTCCCTGAGTTTCTAATGATTCTCCTCTATCTTGTCCTCTATTTTTTGCAGACGTGTTTCTACCTTTGCTGCGATTCTTGCAAGTGTTGGTTGCCAAATCAAGCACGGTCTCATCCCTGTCATCTCGCTTCATTATGGCTAAAGCAGAAGCATATTCTTGTGGCCCAAGCCATACAAGTTTTCACCACATGACAGATGTACGTGGTACCAAGTCTGGATTCCTAGTGATTATGTCATTTGAGAAGATAATCTCAGGCACTGCCATTTCTCTCAGGTGTTGGATCCCTTCTTCTATGGTCTTCCACTGGTTTTGCTGCAAATAAAGATCATCTGCACACAGGTATCTTTGTGCTACACTTTCCAGGACCCATGCCCAGAGGCTATGAGGGTTAGCCCCCCTCATCAGTCCTTGGTTGATGATGGGATCATGTGACAGCGATCCCAAATGCCATGCTTCAGTGCTATCCAGGATCGTAGCCTCACCTGCAGCATCCCAAAGATGGACTAGCCAACTAATTATAGATTCATCAGATCATCGGGTGTAATCCTTCCTTTGTAAGGGAAACACGTTTTCTATCTCTCCCCCTGGCTTGTCCACCATTAACCATGTGGAGTGGTGTGACTGAGGTCACACCACAGCACCCTCTGCAGCCATGGGGGAATCATCGCACCTGCCCTGTCTGGCTGGGAGCCAACAGTGCCCCTGCTGGCTGTGACCATAACTACACTGAAGGAGAAAGTGCTTGACAGCTGAGAGAAGGCTGTTATTTGGTTTCTGGTTTTGCTTGCTGTTGCTGCTGTTGTTGTTTGTTTGCCTTGTTTTATATATATATATATACTAGTAAAGAACTGTTATTCCTTTCCTTATATCTTTTCCTGAAAGCCCCGTAATTTTGAAGTTATAATAATTTACAAGGAAGTGTGTCACATTTTCCATTCCAAGGGAGGTTCCCACCTTCCTTGGCAGACACCTGTCCTTCAAACCAGGACAGCTTCTAAGCAACATGAGGGGAAAAAATTACCTTCAGAGCCCATGCAGTGATGTCCTTCCACAGTCCAGCAGCCCAGATGGGTTTATCCTTGCATTGCCAATTTGTCTTCTTCCACTGCTGCAGCCGCCCCTACAGGGCATTAGACATCATCCAGAATAATGATTATAGAGTATAGGCTACTTTTCTTCTTTGTTGGAACCCTGAATGCTGAAAGCATCAGGCTTTCTGCTTTGACACAGTGATCCTCAGATGGATACGGCCTTTGACCTGAGGCTGTGGGAACAGCTTCCAAAACTGAGTGGTAGCACTGATGGGATGTGTGTGTAGTTGCATAGAAGTGTGTAATGTCACAGGGTGAGATATTTAAAGTTTGGGGTTTTAGGATATACAATCATATAAGACAATATGGAGGGATTTAGGCATTGTCTGAGTCCTTCTTTACTTTCTTCTTCTGCC